>BEXV01000386.1:175926-233420 GCA_003118195.1 Hemicentrotus pulcherrimus
GGGGGGGGGGGGAATGTTGTTAAATGCCCCCCCCCCCCCCAGAATCCTCTTCTTTCTTTTTCTTTACTCAAGGGGGCGTAGTTGACGGTGCTCACTGTCATTCATGAACTACATAATCACAGTATTGTCCATGTACATGTATCTTCTGACAATATTTAATACAATGTTTTTAGTACCAGTAAGTCTTAAAGTGAGGGAGAAGATCTACGATGTGTGATTGAAGATCTATATGCAGATCATAAATAGGTGCTAAAAGGGATAAAATATGTTCTAATAAACCTCACATGTATCCAGTTTCATTTATGCCATGAAATAATGAATCATAATTGTATCAGGCAGTTCCAACTGCATGTCAAAAAAAAATGTCCTCTCCGAATTAAAAATTGTCCTCTCCGAACAATATTTTGACGCCACATATCTCAAGAACCATTTATCCTTTTATTCTGGAAGTTGGTATGCAGAAGAACCCTTACTATATGTAGCTGTGCATTACAGAATATAGGGTCGAAATGCTCTGTATTTTTTAAAAAAAAAAATAAAAGAAAAAAAACAAAAATTTAAAGAAAAAAAAAAAAAAAAAAAAAAATTTAAAAAAAAAAAAAAAATTTTGCACTTAAAAAAATTGAGTAGTATTCTGACTCCATATCATCAAGTAATCAAACTATGTCATTCATTTACCAAAATAAACAATAAATATTTTGTTTCTGCATAATGTCATCAGGTGACACTTGACCCTATTTTTTGCATTAAGGACAGGTTTAATGCTCGAAGAAAAAAAAGTTTGACACTTGTAGCACTGAAATTTTACAGACTTTACTAGTAACTTATATACAACACATAAACAAAAATTCAGAAGAATCAAAAGAACTTTTTTTTTCACCCCCAAGTGAGACAAAGTGTGTACCCTGATTGTAAAACAACCCTTATGGAAGCTTTAATAAATATACATACCCTACGAACCTGATTGTTGTAAAATGTGAGTTTGAATGTCCTCTACATAGTGACGGAGGTCACAATGAAGGGACTATTCTCCTTTAAGCTCCCCAATATTTACATTACTCTCCCAGATAGCTAGCTCGGGCCAAATATATGATTGCATCACAAATGGTTTTTCCGACTGACTAAGCAAAACATATGTATTAAAATGTAAGGTGAACTCGCCAAGACGATGACTTTACAAAGCATTTCATGTGAAAGGTTTCGTTTTCGGGTGCGCCAAGAGATAACATGACTTTTCAAGATTCACCCTTTTGACTAAGATTCGTCAACATTTGTTAGACGATCCCGTTAACGATTTGTTTTATAAACTCTCGGGACCTGTAACACAAAACTTACCAATTGACTGTACGATTGATTGATCAATCGTAAAATCAAATAACTGTAAGTTATGGTAAATTTCAAAATAGCATTTTTGTTGCCCAAAACGTTAAAAGCATTATCAAACACGGTTAACTTCAAGTCTCAGGTAAAGAAGTTCTTTAAGATGAAATTTTTCCTTCCATTAGATCAAGGAAAATGTTTTAAAAAAAACAAATAGGAGGGCATGATTTCGATATAGCATTCTAATGTTTTTCCTCCCTGATGCTATAATTCGGTGATCTTTTTTCAAAAAATATACAATGTCAATGGACAGATGGATACTGTGATTTGTTTTTATTTTAAAAATGTTTATTTTGATATTCAATGTTTAACTCTCGTCTGTTTTGCCCATTGACTAGACATTATCTGATTCATTAAAGTAGCTACAGTGCAAGAAATGCCTTAATTTCATTTTGAATTACACATTCATTTACACGAAACAAATCTGCTTAATTTTACGTTATTCTATACGAAAGAAAACTAGACAGCTTCGTTTTTTGAAGTTCTCAACACTAGGACAATGAAAGAATGCAGTATGAGAGTAATGAACAACAACATCAACGATTCGTTTCTTTTTCTATTCATATTTACAAAATTGAATGTCAAGTAAATATATAAAAAAAATTGGTATAAAATAGGCTATCCATTATTTCACACTAGGCAAACCACATACACTTAAACACGCGTCCATTTTGCTTGTTATAACCCCCACGTGGGTACACAACGGGATTCAGAAAAATATTGAACTACCCTGAAAATGTAGAATTTAATCTACCAAATAAATGATCATATGAACATCCATACAACACGGTCAATGTCCATGTTTTCCCTTTCCATTATCCACAGTTTGTGTGATTTTGTTACCACGTGCAAAAGAAATAGCAGGCCTATACTATTGGCATGCTAAAACTTGTGGCAAAATATAGCTCAGCAAGTTGACAGGCAATTCAGACCTTGTAATGATTTCAATTTTATTAAAGCAGGAAAATAAGATAAACAAAATATTGAGATGTTTGAGATATCAGAATAAGGCAAAATAGAGTCATATAGGAGAAAAAACGAATACATGTAATTGTCAAATGCGAATTACCTAATTCGTTCAATGTGGGATTCACATTTACCTGTTGTAGGTACTTTTCAGGTAGGTGGTATGGTATGATGGTGAGAATTAAAAAATTGAAGTAGTATATCTTAACACCTTTTTTTAAATTTTAAGTCTAAGGTTGGGTGGGTTCAGTTTATCTAAACCTTTTGGGACAAGATCTTTATTAAAGGGCAATCCAAACCTTGTAATAAATTGATTTTGAATGAAAGCACAAAACTAACAGAAACAGAATGGGAAAAGTTGGAAATGAATCGGATAAAATAAAGGAAGTTATGTATGTTTGAAATATGAGATCACTAAGTCTATGCGAATCTCAGAATGGTGGTTTGGTCAATGGATTGTGATGTACATGTAGGACGTGGATTACTTACCAATTGCCGTCTAAACAAATATCTCCAATTTCTGTTTTTCTCGTAAGCTCTTTCACCCTTGGGGTACTACTTAAAATATATTTTGTTATATATTTATTAAATATTATTATAGGTCCCCTAAAAGGAATAGACCCCTCTGAACCATTATCTGTTAATTTTTTTTTGTTGTTGGTCATTTTATATGTTGGAACAGATAGGAAAATAATCCGGCACTACATCACACTGACATTACCGCTTCAGCCAATTTGAAGTGCCCCTACGTATAGTGATTACAACTTTCCAAAATGCATAACTTTCTTACATTTTTTCAGATTTAATTGAAACTTTCATCAGTTTGCTTCTCTGTTTTGTCTGCCTTCTTTTAGAGTAGATCTATTTGGGTTAGATTTCTCTTAAATTGATGGTACATTACTCTTCAAAACGAAAAAAATTGTCAGTCTTTTTTAACTCTACATTGTTATCCCAGAAGTCAATACACAAGACGTTGTCTAAAAGTTGAAACAATGACCAATATTGATCGAAAAACAATGTCGAACAAACTTCTATTGACATTCTCTTTTCACAATTTTACAAGGACATGTTTTCTCACCCAAGCTTCGCAGATCTGTATCATCGATCAAAATAATTTAATTTC
Organism: Hemicentrotus pulcherrimus; assembly: GCA_003118195.1. Lineage (NCBI taxonomy): Eukaryota > Metazoa > Echinodermata > Echinoidea > Camarodonta > Strongylocentrotidae > Hemicentrotus > Hemicentrotus pulcherrimus. The sequence goes on from BEXV01000386.1 coordinate 179,396, forward strand.
AATTTAAACCTTGCTGCCTAAACAACGTAAACATATCATTTGAACAGCCTCATACCGCAGGAAAAAGTTACGTTAGGGTGTGTGTATGTGTGTGTGTGTTTGTGCGTGCCTGAAGGCGTGTGTAGTTGGGTTTTACTGACGTGTGCCAACCAAACATGATCAATCGTGTATCGGTACCAAACTCTTCAACAGTAACCGTTACAAGAAGTCTTGATAGTCATATTTATGGAACTGGTTATAACAAGGGGTTATCATTTATGAGTTCAGCATTACAAATCACTTGTAATGGAGAAAAATGAGGTACTCCCTCCGACCTAAAGAAAACAAAAGTGAAGAAGAGGAGAGAAAGTACCAGCGAAAAACGATGATGGTTTAAATATAACGTTAAGACAAAGTAACACTAACCCGGACATTCTTATATATGTATCAAAGATGTTCGGCAGAGGTTATCAATTGGATTTAACCTCCATAAATACCTTGGATTTAAAGTTTTGAGAGCCAAGTACTAAAACATTATTTAAAAAACGTCTTCAGGTCAATCGGAAAGTATCACAACGAGGGGATGTGTTAATGACAGAACGACAAAAACCTGATCGTGACATGTACTGCAACCGAAGAACAGCCTTTGGGTGTAGTATTTTATATTTAGATGTTTGAATTGAACGATGTAAGAATATAAATGTTGAATATGACTAGCTGACTGAGGAACTTCGGATTTCATAACGCCTTAAAGACTGACAACACAACTAATGGAAAGAAAAAGGGGTACCTGTTTAATAAGTTAGGGAGGCGTATGTTAATATTCCTTTTTGTAAGTTTTGGAAGAAGAAAACACAGAAAGTTACATTTGATGGCAAAAAACAGTTAAAAACAGTAAGATGCAAAGGTATTCCTACTATTTATGATCCGATTTGTAATGTCATATTATATTGTTTTGTTGCATCTATAAATCTACTGTGTTCTAGTATTTCAAACGAAAACTTCCCTTTCCAATAAAAAATTAAATAAAAGGAGGAATTTGTTACAAAAGAATCGAGAAGTTGTGCCAAATAACATCACCTACCGTGACCGACTCTTCAATAGGAGTAGCTCCATATCAATAATTATGTTATTGGATAATGCATCTTCCATACTCTTTGTCCGCATTTTATCGGTTTTCCCCCTAGTTCACGTTTTCTCTTTTTTTTCTGTTACCAAGCTCACCTGAGGATAATTTCCCCTCATAATGTTTGAACATCATAATACAGGGAGAGAGAGAGAGAGAGAGAGAGGAGAGAGAGAGAGAGTGAGGGAGAGAAAGGGGAGAGGAAGGGGAATATATAGCTTAAGAGCGAGGCGAAGAGAGAGAGAGAGACAGAGACGAATACTGCAACAATAAGCCAGTTTAGGCCACATAATTTATTTCAGTTCACTGGAATTAAAAATCGCAACAAAACTTTGTAGAAGATTTGAAACAACGGCCAAGTTTGATCGAAATATAATGTCAGACAAGCTTTCTCGGGACCGAACTCTTTGACAATAACAGTCACAAAAAGTCTTAAATAGCGTATTACTAGAAACTGGTAAGCTTACAGATGGCCATCATGCAAGTTTTAGGTCAACTACATATCGGGTGGTTTATAAAAAATACAAATAAAACAATCTCCATTGCATCTGGGATATGCGAGAGATTCGCCGCGAAAATAACGATGTTTTAATGCCGTCACAATATGAACCAACCCTGCCCAAGCAGACGACATCCCATAACGCATGAACATAAATGCAATGCTTTTATTTCTCAAATTATAATGAGTTTAGTGTATCAACATGTGAAGGAATTTTACACCATCCAAAAAGGGATATGACCCCCATTCTGGTAATTAAATTCTTTTGTTTGTAAATACACAGGATATGGGGTAGTGAACAATCAAAGAAACCACACTTTCAAATAAAAAAACCTCCGGAATCATAAGCATGGACGCCATTAACTTTGTTTCCTCTTGAAACGCCGAACATGTCGCGGCGTATGCAGCTGAAAATACAATGGCGTCTTATTTTGTTTACAAGCGATGGATTCCTTTTTTGTAATCCTTGCATTTTTCATCAAAATAATACCATGCACGGGGTTTAGAGTGAGGCAATAATTTTTACCTGAGGGTATTGAAGTAAGAGGAATAACTGAAGAAAAGATGACAAAACAGGCACTGGAATTGTGTGAGATGTCATGGGACATCGACTGCTTGTGCACATCATGTTCAACATGCGACGTCATATCTTAGCAGCGACCGGGGAACTTTTTAGGTGTTATGTCGGGGCTGTATCTAATCATTTTGTAATAATAATTTTGTCAATAATCATTACTTCGAATGTTTCCAAGCATTGGCTTTTGGTAACCATGGCCAATCAAATTGTCACCTTTGTAAAAATGACATTAAAGTTAGTTTTTTTTTCTTTAATAGGCATGTTTATGAAACCGGTCATAACAAGGAATTATTTATTTACACGCACAAACGCACACATACTCAAACACACATACACGCACACGAACATACACACGCACCCACCTATAAATCCCCCATATCATTCGTTACTTTTCATAGTGATAGTTAATTTTCTAGCGTATAAGATAAATTAGCTCAATTATCTCTCATAAATATTTATCATGCTTACTTTTTTTAGCAGTAGTATATTGCATTAGGAAACCATCGTCTTACTTAAGAAGAAAAAAATAATTAATATTGTTTTAAGACTAAAATCAATACTATCCGAAAATAATAGATTCATGTCATGATTTTGCATCTACCTCAATGAAGATACAACAAAACGTATTTCCCCAAAAGTCAGATAATCGTCACTAATAGAAAATATGTTTTATGTGACATTTTATTTGTTTCGATTTGTTTGTTTGTTTGTTTCAAATGATACTCTATTAAAAACATAAAGATTGGATCACAAGATGGTATTGGCTATGAGGAAAAAAGGGGCTAATCACAAGACGATATTGTTAGGCATAGGGTTGTTCCGCCTGACTGAGGTCTTGCTTAAAAAATTAGTTCCAGGCCCCAATATCTATAGTTTGATCAGTAAATTTAAATTTACACTACTCCCCCGATTCTACCATCTTTGCCCAATACTAAACATAATTGACCGTGGCTCTCAAATTAGCAGAGCGTGATGGATTGCGATTACTTTCTAAGATATATTGTTATATTTCACTTGGTACAGGGCGATCCCACCATGGGGGCAGGCAAACCCAAGATGAGCGGGAAGACGGATGACGAGGAGATGGGTCCAGGATCAACATTAACAAATGGAGTCGAGGTATGAAAATTATTTGTGTTTTGTTTTTTGTTTTTTGGATAAGGCATTCTAGAAGGTTTCCTCATTAAAGTCTAACAGAAATGAAGTTATATCTACTTATCTTTCATGTTTCATGAATAATAATGAGGTTTATAGACTTGACGTTCTCACTCCTTATTTTCAAAAGCATTCACAAAGAATATCTGTCACTCAAATCGTCTGACGAGCCGGACGTGGCTTCTGAGCCGCAATCTATAGAGAAATTTCAATGTAATATTAAAGTGGCTCAAGTATCAGAATAAAATGAAAGAAAAAGATTGATGATTGTTTCAAATCTAACAAAAGATAAGAAACTTTAAAGTTTTAAATATATAGTTATTCCATCACAATGAGGCTGCCTTATGATTTATCACGCATGCACCCCAATTAGTGGTCCTGTACCAAAAATATATATATTGCCAATTTAACCAAACCAAAATATTAAGTGGTTTTATACCAATGTTCTAGATGTATTATTAAAAGTGTTTTGACCATCAACAAACTAAATAGAACTACATTGGAATCATCAGAAAAGAAATGGTCTAGTTGTGCGCAAGTAAGACGACATATTGTTTGATTGGAACCAAAGTTAAGATTGATAAGTTTCCCATCCTTTTGTCGGATGTTCCTCAGATTTTCACTGATCCGTTTCTTTCATTACCCTGCCCTTACTCAAATGAACTTCAATTATAATTGGGGTTACCCCTAAATGGCCCGGGCGTATGATCTTATTCAAAATTGATTATTTATTAGTCCCCTAGAAAAAGATATTTTGTGAGTATCTAAGTGAATTAGAACCAAATGTATACATTATTTTAGCAGCTTTGGAAATTGAAAGAAAGATGACGATTGGTCGGAGTTTTGGGAATTTTTCGTTGTTATCGTTATTGCTAAGGTAGCGATTCATGAGCTCCAATTCGCTGACAACCCATTAAAACGTATCTATTCAATTCATCATGCGTTTCATTGGTTTGTTGGTGAACTTGAACATATGACATTTTCATGAAACGATGCACTGATTCTCGGAAAACCACGACAAAGTACTCCCCCCCCCCCCGAGATAATTAACTTGGACAACAACTTGCCCCCTTGTTAGCTGTCTGAGAATACATGAGATATATTTTTTGGGTACTCTATATTCTTTTAGGGGGGAATAGTCATTGCCGTAATTATCCAGGTTATTTTTTATGACCTGTGAAATAAAGTTACAGAAGAACCTATACTTTAGAGCCTAAGATAAAGCCTCACACTAGAGATACGACCGGCTGTGGACGCATGACAGTCACTGGTCGGGAGTTATTTGTCAGTGCCAGTGGTCTTCGGAGCATTTCGGTCGGCTATATAATAATCACTTTATTTTCAAATAAATGTGAATATAGGAGTTGCGTTTATTTTTGTAGAGTTGTATTTACACCCACCATCTAATGATATAGACCATAGATAATTACCGCTCACAACGTGCTATTAACAAGGGTGAGAGGAATAAGTTGATACGATATCGATTGTGTGACAAATATGAAAAACAAGGGGAGAGGGATTTATTTGATCCGATTGTAATCTATATGTCACCAAATAATAAGTTTGTCGGGCCGAATTCGATTACTAATAATGTGTGGACTGTATCTGTGCAATGAGTTTAGTTTGCTCCATTTCGTTATGAACGGTATATTTTGGAGAGATGTATACGTTATAATCCATTCATAATCTATTTTACATTGGTATATATTATCTACGTTTATAGATATCCCAGACTTTTATCTCAATGCATGACACGCGAACGATATTCTTGCTTCGTTGGGCTTTGTTTACTAGAAATATGTGCCTCCGATTTCACATCTTAAGTTTGAAGTTTTGATAGCTAGGTCGCATCGTGAGTGAGACAAATATTTTTGTCAAATAAATTCAATTCTTAGTTTTTAGGGCATTTTAATTTGATTAGGTCCTTCAAAATATACAAAACAAATAAGTTATCATTTTTGTCTTGGGTTGAACTCAGTCAGGGGCTATAGTATGCAGCTTTTTCCCCATCATGCCTAGAGTTTACGCTTAAAGCAACCCATAAACTAATTATAGTCATTTTGGTGTATTAAAGAAGCACCAGCTTTCATAGTTTGAAGGGGCAACAACATGAATTAGCTAACAAGAATAAACGAATTTGTTCCAGGTGATTTCATATTGTTTTCCAATTCTCAGTTATGTCGAAACGATTAACCATTGAAGAGATAAATCCCTGTGAGATCATGATATCATTTATTGTGATGAAATTTGGCTTGTTTGTTTTTGTTCAGGTTACTGAAAAATCTGGTGGGTTTGAACAAGAGACTGAAAATGAGAAAAGTCTTTTTCAAGACGCTGACGGTGACGTAGGAATTCAGGAACGGAAAATGTAAGTTTGTTTTGTTATCAATCATCATCTACACATAAAAACGAGCAAAGCGTATCCCAAGGTTGTGGTATGCCAAGAAATATTTGTTATTCATGATTATAACAAGTTATATTCGGGAAATTACACCAACGTGAATCATACCGCCAGTGTATTTATCAGCGAATAAATAGACCGAAGTTAAAGTGAGCCCAAAGTGTCCTCAAAATATAGTTATCTACATGAGCAAAAAGTTAATGTATCTGTGCTCATTCACAAAATATGGACAATTTCTAGAGATGAACACACGTCTATGAAGTTCTACGTAAAAGTGTCTAGAACAATAGGAATTATTAGTAAACTTAAAGATATCTTGTCAACCAATATTCTTATAATGTTATACAACTCACTAATCTTGCCTTACGTATCCTACTGTAACATTATATGTTTTTTTTTGTAAACAGCATTTACTCAATAGCATTTTTTCCCTACAAAAACAAAAAAGAGCAGTTTGTATAATTTGCCACAAGCCATTTTTAAGTACAAGCAGACCTCTATTCTTGAAACTGAATATTCTCCCAATATCATTATTACATGATTTTTAACTCTGTGTCTTTATGTATTCATTTTATCATAACCTATAACCAGAAATCTTTTGTAATACATTTCAGAGCAATAACGATATTCATAGATACATAATACCAGAACTTCAACAGACACTCGTGTAATATATGGTCATTCTTCATTTTCAAAAAGTAGCTTTTTATGCCAAGGACCCACTATTTGGAACAAACTACCTCCTAAACATAAACAGTGTCCATATTTAGACAGTTTTAAGCATTATCTAAAACTTCACCTAAAACAGAAAATTTAAATTGACACACGCAATTTTTATGTGTGTAATTACCATTGTAGTATTGTATTTGTGTTTGTCCTTTTTATTAATAATTTTTTTTAGTTTACATTTTTAGGATCATCTACCTATAAGTTTTTGTAACTTTTGTGATGATCCAACCACTTCGTAATTTCCTTTAGTGTATTTTCCATTTTATTGGTTTATCTATGTTTGCAAGAAACTATTGTATTCTTGTTCTTTATATTTTTGTATAAAAGTGGTGAATAAATTCAATTCAATTAAATTCAATTCAATGATAAAAATGAAATCGATAAACAAATAAAGAAGAGTGCTCATCAAAATATAGAGAAAGAGAAAGAGATTGAGAGAGAGAGAGAGAGAGAAGAAGAAGACAAGGAGTGAAGGAGGAGGGAGGGGGGTGGATGTCGAATAAGATAACTATCATGTTATGAATATAAATTAAAACGAAAAACAACAGTTGTATTTATGTTTATGCGTAGATATTTCATATACCTCCATTAAAACATTTGATTTGAACCACCATTATAATTATGTAACCATTCATTGTGTTCATAGTTATTGCAACTAGTTTAACGTCACGCTAGTCCAAAATGACATACATGTAAATATTAATGTTGTACTTCTCTTGAAAACAATTTAGTATGATCCATTCACGTCTTCATGAGACTTCATTCTATTAAAAAAGCTATCCTCTCAGTTGAATGCATGTTTACGAAACTCCTATTGATCTCAAGACACATACAAACCCTTATAAGATGAAAAACTGGGTTTTTTCTTTGTTCCTTTACGCCATTTATGAATGATAAAACTGTATTCGCCTCACATTGTCCCTTACGAATCGTTATCCGTCTACAAATGCATTAAAGTGATCCGGTAACTTTGTCTCAAATTCTGAAACAAAATTCTGGATTTAGCTCATGCTGTAATGATAATTATAAACCTTTAGGTCAGTCAGGAACCCCATGAATTTTACAAGCCGATCGCTTTTCGGATATCAAGATATTTATGATTGGAATTACAAATCTTGAAAACCGTTTGCTAAACGGTTTTCATAACACTACAGTCTATTGGGGAAAACGAGTATGGTAAAACCGGTCACTCAAAGATTTTTACTTTTTTGAGGTACTTCTTGATCATTTTGTAGCGCAATTTTTTTAGGGCTTCACTATTACACAATATCACAGAAACTGATAACACGTAGTGCCGTGTATCCCAGATTTTACTTTGTTAAACGATCCCTTTTAAAGTTAATGCAAAGTTTTGGGAAATTTTGAACATTGGATGGATAGTAGTTCTTCAAAATTGTAATACATTTCGATGCCCCCCCCTGTTGATTTATTATATGCACTAGCAAATTTAGCCCCTAAAAACACTTCTGCTTTCGAGAAATTCAAAAGTTAAACATTTACCGGGGCTCCCGGTAAATTTTGTATATTTTAAATAGCGCCTATGGCCATTCCATGGTAGCTGCTACCATGAAAACGGGAATATCAAATTTGCCGAATGTAGCCAAGAAACATTGTTTAAAAGCTAAAGTAATATTAGTCTTGAGACGGAGCTATACCACTTCATTCATCATTTTAGACTCGATTTCAACCGCGACAACGATCATTGAATATTGTAAAATCGCAAATGCTGCCAATATGTTCATTTGAACCAAATTCATGATCCCTTTACCAAACTTTGTTTTGCATTTGATTTGCTTTCAACTTCATTTGACAAGAAAAAATTGTGCTCTAATCAGGCAGGTACAAAACCAGTATCAATATGTAGCAGTGGACTTAAAGTGTTACATCCCACCTATGAAACAAATTGACCCACCCTCCCCCACCCAGCCACCTTTCTCTCTTTCTCTCCCTCTCCGAAGATGGTTTCAGGCACAAAAGACATCATGTATTTGTATTGCCTACTTCTAATCGCATATGACTATTGCTTTTGCTTAAAATCTATATTCATGATACACACAAATTAGGTTCCAATTTATTATTTTATATTTTATTCTCTTTCGTTTAAAATGGAATTCGAACAAGCATAAATCAAATGACGTAAAGGGTTTAACAATTTCAAATGTTAGATTCCCTAATATCATTTAGAGAAAATGCCTCTTGTTTTAGGGCCAAGGGAACAAGGATACCGCTGGTACATGCTCAAGAAGGACATGCACACATCGTTGACTTCCTCATACAGGGAGCGGACGTAAATGTCGAGTGTGAGCTGGATCAGACACCTCTTCATACAGCGGCTGCAAAAGGTTATGTTGACATCTTAGAGAGCTTCATTGCAAAAGGGCGTGATTTGAACCATGAAGATGACACTGGGTGGACACCATTCAATGCTGCCGATTTTGGTCATTTAGACATCGTCGAATTCTTCATATCCAAAGGAGCTGATGTGAACGAAGAACATGATGAAGGTATGATTCCTCTCCACGCTGCAGCTGCTCGCGGTCACATGAAAGTCATGGAATATCTCATTCATCAAGGATCTGATGTGAACAAGGGTGATGTCAAGGGTTGGACACCGTTCAATGCTGCTGTTCAATATGGCCATCTAGAAGCCGTCAAATATCTCATGACTGAAGGAGCGAAGCAGAACAGATATGATGGTATGACCCCACTCTTTGCTGCAGCACAATTAGGTCATTTAGATATCGTCACATTTTTCAATTCAAAAGGAGCAGATTTTAACGAAGAAGATGATGAAGGGATGATTCCTCTCCATATTGCAGCTGCCGAAGGCCACCTGAAAGTCATGGAATATCTCATTCATCAAGGATCTGATGTAAACAAGAATGATAAAGATGGGTGGACGCCATTACATGCTGCAATCAGCAACGGTCATCTAGAAGTTATCAAAGTTCTCATGGCAAACGGAGCTCAGGGTACAAGGTTTGAAGGATTGACCCCACTTTACATCGCAACACAGTATGACTATGTTGATGTGGTAAACTTCCTAGTCTCCAGTGGATATGATGTGAATGAACAAAATGAATGTGGCAAGTCCCCTCTTCATGCAGCATGCTACAATGGCAACATGGATATCGTGAAAGTTCTCGTCCACCACAACGCTAATGTCAATGAACAAGATCATGATGGATGGACACCACTAGAAGCCGCTGCACAAGAAGGACACCAAGACATAGTCAATTACCTTGCACTGAATGGAGCAGACATGCACGTGAAAGAAATAGATGGTCTGACGCCGCTCCGAGCAGCAGCAAACACAACCAATCCACATGCAATAGAAGGTAACTCACTTTCTAGAGGTGAACCGGATAAGGAAGAAACAGGAGAACCAAGATCTGGAAGCCACCAGAATATAATCACAATAGGAAGTGTGATGGCGACAATGCAGGATGCAGACACGCAGTCACGTGAAGGAAAGTTAGCAACGCTGGTAGACCATGCGGAGGAGGGGAGTAACTGCATTCAAGCTGATAATGCGAAGAGAGGAGCTTATGAACACCCCTTGAAGAGTCTCCACACAAGAACCAATGGTGATGAAAAAAATTGCACTGAGGAGGAAAATCCTTTCATTCTTGCTAAACTAAAACATCCTGACAATGATGAACAGCACCCAATGCTAAATAAGATTGAAGCAATAAATAGCCAAGTGCCAAGGAAAAGAGACACCATAACAAATGGCATATACTGTTCTTCCCCGCGCGAACCTCAGACATGGCAACACAGCGGATGCGATCCACCTTTTCTACAAGCAATGGAGACTGACGGTCACCCTTCTGAAGAACCAGAATCTGAATGTCACTCACTTATTGACGAGAACAGGGAAATTAGGGTAAGTTGCTATTAAATGTTTACGTTTTATATTAACGAAGCACATATTTGATTGCAAACTTGAATGGAAAAGATAATGGCAAATACAGACATGTTTTGGAAGCAAACTGTTAGCCAATTATAATGTCTTCATAGAGATCAAAAATAAAGATTCGTAGAAAGCAAAATGATGACCTTTTGTACAAAGCCTTATAGTAAAGATTCCGTTAAAAACTTTACTTCCACCACACCTCTGCATGAGCAAAGCATGCATATTCTATTTTTAAAAAGAGAATGAAAAATTAAATGCAATACTATTATACACTTTATTCAGTTATTAATGTTGTGAGAAACAGTTAGGTGTTCATTTTATGCATATATTTTACATTTTGTCTTACTCGTTGTTTGGTCTAATTCCTCCTAGAGCACAAATGCTGGCCAAAACGTATTGTCGGCATTACGTCTTCCTAGTTCATACCCTTTTACATCATTCTTATATGACAATTGCTATGATGTAATTGATTTTCCCCAGCAGGAATCTCCTTCACCGATGATTGCTGGAAATGATCTGCCCATCAGCGAACCATTAGAGATTGAGAGGTACTAGTCACTGTCCGTTTCTTTTATTCTGAGAAAACCTTATTATACGTACAACGAGATGAACATGTATTGAGGGCATATAATTTGCTCCGCAATTGATTCCAACATAAGTGACAACCGTTTTCTTCATGTTTATTAAATATTCAGAATTATTCTATATATTCTTCACAATGTATATGAATAACCGTTTAAGAAAGAAAGGCATTATGTATGTAAATTGTATGACATCACTTTTATAGCAGGATTAGAGCACTTTCAGGTTTATTACCTGACTGGAACTGATCTTTAAGAAACTAGACAACAGTGAAGCAAGACCGAATGGGGTACCCTGTTTACTATTAAAGTTGACATTTCAATCCATGGTATTGTTCCAGGCCATATGTGGCCTTTATGCCTTGTACAAGTACTTAAATTTGTAAACATTCATACATTTGTATATAACAGACCCTCTTTTTTCTTACGGGCAACAAATATCATAATTTGAGTATTTCTAGGGACCCAATTTATTTGACTTATTTTGTTATTTCGCTACATCAGCAAACTCTAATTGCTACACTTAAATTCAACAGCTTCCCTAAACACCAGCCTGATGTCGCTCAGCAAAAGTGGTATGATGGAGACCCTGTCCCCATCCAAGGAATCTCCTCAAACACAGGTTGGAAAATCAGGGTAAGAGAGAAGTATTGCTTACTTTTATCATTTATAAATAACTTGCTGTTGAAGTTATGAAATAGTAAAACAAGCTTTTAATTAAAATGTATTAAAGTCCTGCATCTCGGCAAAACGAGGAAAGGTGTCCACCCAGTGCTATATTTCTTGTTCACATCAGATCCTTGCTGAATGACAAATTATATGACTTTGTCCAATTTCAACAACGTTCTCCTTAAAATTCTCACTCGTTTGATTTAGACCAAACGTCGAACCTCGGTTGACCGATGTCCTTCAATCGTGGACCGCGTACAAACTTTCCTGCAGATGATTATCGCTTTGGCCATCATTCTTGCTGGAAGTCCGGCTCTTGTAGCAGGCAGAGAAGTCATGGAACGGGTAATGCTACAAGCAGGTAAACCTGGTGTGGTTTCATTCGAACTCCCACGGTCACGTGGTGAAACATCCCATGATTTTTCATCATATGTCTTACGATTCAAATCCAAGCCTCGTCCATTCTGCATTAATGGAGGAACTGATATCGAGGGCTTTAAAAGCCCCTCCCAGTTACCAAGATTTACAATCTCGGTCACTGATCTAAACACTTCTCCTTGCGTGAATCTGATGATAGATAACGTTGATACTATAGACGAGGGTGTGTATGTATTAACGGTAATGTGGAGTAGTTTTGAGGACGTAGATTTAATGATGAAGGAGATTGTTGTTAATATTCCCCCCGGACGAGCAAGGTGCTTCATCACTTTAAGTGAAAATGTTGACTATCCGTACGAAGTACACTGTCAGGCCACCACCGGAAGCGTTACAACCACACTATCGTGTTACCAGAATGATCGGAAGATAGACATCAGGGGGGATATTACAAATAATGATCAAGTTACCAGAGGTATATTCTGGTTACCCGATGACACTCATTTCTCGTGTTGCTCTCATGATGTAACCTCGTATGTGAATGAAACAATGTGCAATGACTTCGAGTGGCCACACGGCAAAGAAACTACAACAAAGAGTTTCAAAACTTTACCTATTCCCACGCCTCAAATAGAATCCCATACAGATTCAGGGGCTTGTAGGCAGTTCACGCTTCCTTCTCTGTGGCACTTCACATACCTGATCGTATACCCCCTCTACGTTTGTACAATCTATTAAGACAAAATAACCACATGTTATATCACTTTCTTGTTTAAAGGATAGTGTAATACCTACAAATACATGCAAAACGAATATCATCATTCGAATTCGAATGTCTTTAATGTATTTAATGTTCAAGGCTGTTACTATTTCACGTTCCTTTCTTAAATTCTTGCATAAATGTTTTTTATGTGAAAGGAAATATCAAAATGGCCCATTTTTCAATTCATTGTTATGTGAATGTATGCAAAGTTAAATAGTCTATAGTCTTCTTTATCTCAATAATTGAGGGAAGATCTTTACTAATCGATGGCATCCTCTTTCATCACCATTTCGATTCAATTTAGACTATACAAGTGGTTTGCTATCACCCAGCCATGTTTGATCCCAATTTTAGAATGAAATTGAACCAAGGGGTTTATACAAGTTACTTCTAGAATCAACATGCTCACGATGAACATTACTATAGGTATATGATACCCATGTTGCCAGATGTGTTCTCATCACCAATCATGTAAATGTTAATTTGGAGTATGATTTCATTTTTGAGATTTTATTTTTGCATTTTTCAATTTCATGTTTAGCCGGGTGTTAGATTCTGAGCTTGAATAACTTGATATATAATAGTGAATGCGTTAATGCAGAGTGAGCGCCTTTCTAGCTTCAAATAGGCGATTTATCGCTATGTCAGTAAAGGTAAATAAGAGGTTGGTTTCTAACTGTTCTAACATGAATTGGCAATAATATAAACCCTCATGCAATCTACGGTCATCTTCACAACTAAACCTCGTATCTACTTCGGTGTCAACTCTTTGTTATAGTCATCGATATTTTTGCAAAGATTCTGCTGAACTTTGGAACAAACTACACTTCCATGTCAAAAACTGTCAGATTGTTAATCAATTCAAAACTTTTCTTAAGACAAATTTATTTAAAATTGCTTTTGATGAATAACTTACTCTGTTCACATTGATGTATATTCTATATGTATTGTAATTTGTGGGATTGTTTGGAATTTGTTGTTTTGTTTATAATGGAATTGTTTATCCTCCTATTTTGCTTGTCATAGCGCTTAGAGACTTCCATGGAAAACGCTTTATACGCACCGCTTTTATTATTATTATTATTATTATTTTTCATTGAAATAAGAAATGTTCAACAGAGACGCATGTTCCATTGTGGAGGTCATAGTACATGTATATTTCGTAGTGCACGGAAAGACTTGTTGCTTCATCAATTAACTTCTAAAAATATTGTACATGTATGTCTACACTTCCTAATGTTTTTTTTTTTTTTAAATATTGATATACAGAACGAATCGCATTGATATAAATGCGAGTATTATATTACAAAAAGCCATTCCCAACGCAAGCCACGCACGATAGAAAAATTGTGCTTCATTGCAGAATATGATGTAAGCAACTTATTGCATGATGTTATGGTAGTGTTTATCACATGTACGTTTCATAATCTGTGAATTTGTGAATCCCAGAGCTGGAATAAGTTGTACAATGAAAGATTAGGACAATATAACCACGTAAACATTTCAAGTTTCTTTATACTTTCTTTGTAAATATATACAATTATACAAATGATTTTAATAATATGCTTTGCACTCGTTGAATATTTTTTTTATATTGTATGTATGCTGGAAGTCAAGTTCACTAATTCAAATTTGTATATATGCCGCAGTTTAACTAAAAAATCTTCATTATGAAACTCATTGTGGATATACAATATTTGCATTTTATTATACTAAAAACCCCACAAACTTTACGTAACAAATTTGGCTCAACTCAATTCATTGATTTATTTTTAGGTTTTATATTGGAAATAAGTGTCATTATCATATTGCACATATCTGTTAGTTTTGAAACAAATATGCGCCTTTTATTTTGAAAAAGTGCATTTACATCACATGAAGTTTGGGGCACGCGTGCTTTGTTTTTCGAAGTCTTACGGATGAGGGACGTAATCAAAATAGAGTTTTTAAAATGTGACTCAGTGGCCAATCTTGTTTTACTGCTGTCCTATAAAAGATATCGAATATTTGACAATTTCATCTTTTTCAGAAAATACAATAGTTTTGTGTCATTGTACCACAGATATGGCTATTTTGCAAAAAAAAATAATGATCAGATTAAAACAAATAGGTACAATAATGCAGATAATGATTGTTCAACATTTAATGAAAGAAGATCATTTTCCACCTCTTTCGTGTGACTTTTGAGAAACACATGTGTCTTGTGCACTTTGTTTTTAAATGCTTGAAAACCTGCGCTTTCTCGCTTTTCTCTAATATAAATACTTATTCAAACCACGATAATGAAATGATATATACACATGTAGGAAATATAATATTGTGTTACATTGTTGTGATTGATTGTAGTATGAACGAACCCATATAAACAGGGCACAAATATCCCAATGTATACATATATATATATATATATAACACTAGACAGAATGCGGCAAATGAAACAGATAACGAATCAACGCATACATGTAGATTTATGCAATCCAGTCTGTGTAAAGCTGTGTAGCGTTTTTGTAAAGGTTTATTTGTCTCACTTTGCATGATGAGGAAATAGTAATAAAATATAGTAATAAAGAGTCTCTTCACGTATTGTGAAACGTATGATATGAAATGTTGAAGGATAATCAGTTGTAATCAGTCGTAGTTGTTAATAACATGTTTTATTCATTAAGATATTGTTTATTAATAATTCACATGAATTGATAATTAATTGTATATAATGAATATGGTTGCCCATATTCTGCATGCTTTGCAGCATATATATCCTGTATTTATACAGAAGAGTAAAGTATGCGTGTTATTAGTAATCTACGATTATTATGGTATCTTCTTATTAAAAGATCGTTATGTATAATAACAGAACATCTATACGTATATTTTGAATAACAAATAGCGACATTTGTAAGTCTTAGTAACTAAATTATTACTGTTGTATATGTATATCCCTCATTATTTTACTGAATATCATATTCATGATAATAAAAGAACAACCTATTTTGTATTGGGGTTAGAGTAAACGCTTAGATTGTGCACCTTATCAAATTATATTTGACATTCATACCGACCTACTTGCTCATATTACAAAAGGATGTTGGTCACAAATAGTCTAATGTTTGCTATTTAAGAATAGCAATAAAGTTTTGAAGACCGTTTATTTCGCTCTATATATGCTCGTGGAATAACGATGCGAAAACAACATCAAAATACCTGCCATGAAGAGGAGTCACACACTAAAAAAAAATTATTGAATATTTCACACAATTATGTATATGCATATCCTGATTCATGGCTATACAATATATGTACCCATATATAATGTGCATGAATACCATGAATGTAATAATGGTATATGAATGTATCAAAGAAGTAAATTCCTAATGTATTTGATAATTTTGAAAATTATCTTCCTTTGTAAATAAATTTATCATTATACTTTATATGTATAAGTTTACTTAGTGTTTCAGTGTACTAATATTAAAAACATGAATTTTGTTTCAAACACTGAATACATACAATAGATGTTAAGAATGAACATAAACCTTTCTCTACTTTCTTATATGATAAGTGGGTAATGTGGGTTATGTTACAATTAATATATGTTAAAAATCGCATCAAAACACCAACAGCAAGCAAACAACTTAAGCTTGTGTTCATGCACTAACCATGCTACCCTCTCACGAATGTATATAGGTGTGCGCACGTTGTATTTAAAAGCTTGAAATATTTGCTTTCTTGATTTTCTCTGGATTAAAGAACGTTTTCAAACTATGACGATGGCATAATTATGTACCCATGCATGAAGTTATATATTGTTTGACAGTGTTGTGTTTTATTGTAGTAGAATGTAGTCCATGTTTAAAGGACATACATATCAGAAGTGTAAATATAAAACAAGAAAGACAGGACAAGCGAAACAGATAACAACTAAACGCATAAATGTAGTTATATCCAATGTAGTCTGTTTAATAGGGTCTTTGTAAAAGTTTATTGTACTCACTTTGCATGATAAGGAAATGGAAATAGTAGTACAGAATTTCTGTACGTATTGAAAAATCATACGATATGAAACTTGGAAGTAGTATTGTAGTGGTTATAGCTAATGCTATATATTGTTCATTGATACATGTATTTCGTTAATGAATTATTTACAATTTGTAATACATCGTTTACAATATTTTGCCTACTTTAGAGTTTTTATCAATTGGAATTTGATATCTAGTGTATTGTTGAGTATAGTATGCATATTGTGCAGTTATCTATGCAAATCATAGTAAATTGATTCACAAAGATTATCATGTATAATAATAGACCTTTTCTGCGTTTTTTGAACAATGAATTACCGAAGTTTGATATCGTAGTAACACAATGATAAATGTTGTATACATGTATATCACTCGTTACTCTACTCAATTTTATAATCTTCGTATTCAGTGGTGGGTTATATGTTTATATTTGAAGTTATTTTTGACGTTCATACCGACGTACTAACTCATATTACAAAAGTTTGCTGGTAACAAAGGATCTAATTTTCCTTTTAAAGAATTACCGAAAACTGTTATACGCCAAAACTACCAGCCATGGCGAGGAGAGACATATTAAAAAACAATAATTAAATAATGAACACAATTATGTATGAACATATTCTGATTTATGTCTGTACAATATATGTAACCTATATATAATGTACGGATATCCGATGAAGGTAACAATTGTACATGTATGTATACAAGAAGTAAATTCCTAATGTATTTTATAATTTTGCAAACGAGATAAATTAGTAAAATGTTCTTCCTTTGTAAATATTATTATCACTTTACAATATAGTTTACTTTGTTTTCCAATGTTCTTCTCTTCAAACATGAATGTTTTTTGTTACACTGAATACAAAATATAGATGTATAAAATGTACATATAACTTTCTTTTAGATTCATATATGATAAATATGCTTCCATACACCTTAGTGGGTTATATTACTTTAAATAGTGATGAACATCGCTTCAATAGAACATCAACGACAACAACAACCATAGTCCACGAGCTGGTTATTATGCACTATAAACAATGCTATACTCTTATGAATTTCAATAGTTGTGTGCACTTCGTGTTTAAAAGCGTGAACTAAATTGCTTTCTCGCTTTTCTCTGAAATAAAGAACTTGTTCAAACTTTGGCAATTACATAATTATACACCCATGCATGAAGTTATATATTGTTTTACAATGTTGTGTTTTATTGTAGTAGAATGTAATCCATATTTAAGGGGCATACATATCAGAAGTGTAAATATAAAGAAAGAAAGACAGGATAATTGAAACAGAAACCAACTCAACGCATACATGTAGTTATATCCAATATAGTCTGTTTACTATCGTCTTTGTAGAGGTTTATGGGCTTTACTTTACATGATACTGGAACGGTGATAGTAATAGAGATTTTCTTCACATATTGTTTATCATACGATATGAAATTTGGAAGGAGTATTGTAGTATTCAGTGGTAATAGCTAATGCTGTACATTGTTCATTGATACATTTATATCGTTAATGAATTATTTACAACTTGTAAAACATCGTTTACAATAAAAACCCTGAACATCATGGTAAATTGATTCACAAAGATTGGCACGTATATCGAAAGAACCTCTCTGCGTGTTTTGCATAATGAACTACGAAAGTTTGAAATCGTAGATACAAAATGATTATTAATGTTGTATGCATGTATATCGTTAATGAATTATTTACAATTTGTAATACATAGTTTACAATACAATGCTTTGGAGTTTTTCTTAATTGGAATTTGATATCTAGTGTATTGTTGAGTATAATATGCATATTGTGCAGTTATGAAATTTATGAAATTTAAAGGCTTTTTTGTTCTTTAATCTGTTCTGTAACGACCGTTTTCTTTTCTTTTCAAATTGAATCATGGATATGGCAGATCAAAATGAACTATCGAATCTGCTTGCTTTGCTAATAAATACCTTAAATGAAAATAAATTGTTCTTAGGCTTTTTCTTATCTTGTTATGTATTGAGTAGGACTTTCATCCTTACTGAATATTAATTCTATGCTTAATGAATAGTACCTTCCTAAAATGAAAGAGTGATGAAGTCTGGTAAAAAATAACAAATAATATATATGTCAGTTACTCCTATTTGGAATTATATACAGTGTATATCATCGTAGAAATGCCCTATGAGTTTAAAAAGTTGGACTGAATTTTATGTGTGTAGTCCCCTTCACATTTACATGTGTGCGACTGTTGGTTGTATTGTGGTATTCAAGCAAGAGTGGGTCTTTTATATACAGAGAGAGAAATTGGAGGAGAGAGAAAGGAAGAGAGAGGGACACAGAGGGAGGATAAACAGGAGTAGATGGAGAAAGAAAAAAAGAGAAGTAGAGAGAACGAGTATTTGTTTGTCTTGTTGTGTGTGAATGTCAGAGAGAGAGAGAGAGACAGACATCCAGACGTAGAAAGAAAAAAAAAAGTAGTGGAAAGAGCGTCCTCTTCTAAATTTGCCAGATTAATGGTCTTTCATAAAACCTTACTCAGAACCTTACCAGCTTCAACTTAACTAGGAGGATTGTTTTGCCAACTAAAGAATAGAAGTCTGTGCTTGTATGTAGAGCAGACTTTAGTATAAAGGAAGGAATGTGTCGACGTCACTCTGCCAGGTTAATTTCCATAACTCTTTGTCCAAAGTTTTTAGAGCCAAAATATTAACAGCGACTGAATGATTTTTTTTAACCTTCAGGGAATATGTGAAATAAACAATAGGAATTTTTTGTTGTCCAACTTATCTTATATATTTGGGCATTATTTCTCATTTTGTCCCATGAATATCTTTCTTTTTTCCTTGTCCTTTTTTAAAACCCTGTTCAGCAATATCTCTCCCCTCCTTACTATTTCTTTACCTTTTCTCTTCTCAGTTTCTTCTCCTCTCTCTCTCTCTCTCTCTCTCTCTCTCATTATAGGTCTTCCTATCTTCCTATGCTTCAATTTTATACGTACCTCCTTCCCCGAAAAAAAGTTCTAATTCTTAAACATTGTCTTCTATCCATCCGCTTTTTTTTTTAACTACCCTCTCTCGAGTTCTGCTCGTGTCATTTCGTCGTACTTTGAACTTCAAACGTTCCATGAAAACCCGGGGTCAAATGAAGCACATTCATTTCTCCAAACCGAACTTTTTCTTTTAAAAGATGTCATGTAAAGTACAAGTAGTACCAGTTTATCGTGGAGTTTTAGTCAAACAAGCAGCTTATTTCATTTGTTTTATTGATTCATTGATTTTTTTTTTCTTCATGGTCTTTTTTCAAAATTAATAACTAATTACAATATAAATTATGATGATAAACAAATTCTATAATTAATACATCATCAACATAACATACGTACATTGTAATACTAACATAGTATAATTATGAAGAAGGATCGCAACATAAGCTAAGCTTGAAGGCGTGGTTGTCCTTTTTTATCCTGAATGTTTAATGAATGGCAGATTTGCTAGTCGGTGAAACTTGATTTTGACCTTGGATATTTCTTGTCCGTTAGAAGCGTGTGGCTTCAAGATTTTTGTGACCAGAAGTAAAATCATTCAATAAATCAAAAAGTAATAAACTGACCGTTTCGAAACGAAAATATTTCATCGGGAAATTGGTAGAAAACCATTTCTAGAAAACCGAATCTAGAAATACACTTCTATCGTTCCAATTAATAGGTGTCAACAACGTCTTGTCGACACACACTCACAAACAAACTATTACTCTCTCTCTCTCTCTCTCTCTGTAATCTCTCCCCTCTCTCTATCTCTCTCTCTTTTTCTATCAATCTCTCAATCTCTCTCTTTCTCTCTCTCTCTCTCTCTTTCTATATTGCTCTCTTTATCCGTCGCTGTTAAGCTCTCCAACTGATTTACAGTACTCTCCCAGGCAGCTAGCTCGGACAAAGTATAGAATTTGCATCACAAAAAGTTTTTTTCAGGCTAACTAAGCAATAAATATGTATTAAAATATACGCTGACATGGCCATGACGATGATTTTACAAAGCATTTCATGTGAACTTTTTTCACTATGAACATGAGTGACAAAGAAAGCGGAAAAAATAAACAGTTCCTCAGGTAGACAAAGGAACATCCCTTCACTGCTAGTATGTACAAATGTGTAGAAACCTGGTGTCACACGCATATTCACCTTTTTACATAATAGCAGTGAAGGGATGTTCTTTTGTTTACCTGAGGAACTGTATATTTTGTCCGCTCTCTTTGTTCGTCATGTTCATAGTGTTTTTTTTGGGGTGCGCCAAGAGATAATACACACACACACACAGACACACACACTCTCTACACCACGTATCTCTCTGTACCAAGTAGCTTTATGTATTGCTGTGTTTTTCATTATCTAAATCATTGTATTGTGTCCGTTAGTTTGTTATTCATGGATGAAACATAGTTCTGCAAACGGAATCTGCATTGAGATTCATTCATGGGGTAAGTGTTTTCCGAGCACTGCGTGTTACGACAAAGTGACAATACCGGTTTCGCCAGTACATGGATATCATTTCTTGTGTTTCTGATCGTCCGAAATAAAAGGATTTGAACGTCTGTTTCTTTATGACACATTTAAGAACAAACCTTTCCTGTTAGTTCTTATATGTCATTTTGACTGAATTGATAAATAAACATGAGAGCCCTTGGTAACTGAGATGCATTTCGTTAACACAATCAACAATGCTTACGGGGGAGACTGAAAGCTTCGCGCGTTTAGTCGTTTGTTTTGGACACAGCACATAATTCGGCAAACGGTAAGCTTCCAATTTGAAAATTCTCATGTAAAGTTAATTTGTTTGTAATGAGTAGGATAACGGATAGAGGCGATCTTCATAATGGTAAGTCGTAATTTAATTGTCTTTCGGATTTTAAATAACATTCCAATAATACAAATGTTCAATCAACTAGATTAGATGAGTCCATTTATTTGAAAAATTCCATTAAAATGTTCACTCGCGAAATTCATAAGATTTGTGATATCTCCCCAAACATAGGGACTACCATGACACACTTAATATCAAACAAAAACACTCATCAGGCTCTTTGATTAATAACAAGTGGTATGTCAACAGGATTGAAATAACTTAAAACATGATTTACCTGTTAAATAATCATGCTGCATGTATTGCCAGCCAGCAAGGCATGTTCTGTTTCCATCCTTTCTTTATCCTAACTTTTCATCTTCTCTCCCCCTTTAGAATAAAAGGTTCTCATTACATTTCTTTTTTTTCTTTCTTTTCAACTCTACTTAAAAAAAATATTTGTACGAAAGTATTTAATGAGGAATTTTTTAAAATAAGAAAAGTATTAGAACAAAGTTGAAGTTTTTTTTTATTTAGGACTTCCTTTACCGAAAAAATAATATTCAAGATGAAATTGGAAATATGAGGTTGAGAAAGAGATGGAATGAGGAGGGAATGTAAATGTTGTGAATACATACAACACAACAAACAACGTATGTCAATTGTATGAGTTTACAGAGAGCTTTTCATGTAACTTTCTGATAATAAATTTGTGCACACAAGCTATACCAATTGACTTTGGATCATCGTTCGTAGGAAGAGAAAACCTTGAATAAACACGTTGTAACTCTTGACATTAAAAGAAGAAAGTTAAGTATGCCGGTATCGAAACTTGCCAGGCACGTACTTCTATTTAAAAAAAAAAAAAAATGGCATTCAACACTGCATTTGAATACAACAGCAAGATCTGAAAATCAGGCCCTTCCAATTATTTAGCATTTGAATATGAACTTAAAGTAGTCGTAACGTGTTAAGCGAACGCAATATATTTCGTGTATTCATGAGAATACAAACATAGTTATACAGTATACAATTCATGTATATAATTCATCGATACATCTTCATAAAATTAGCTTAATTCAAGTAAGGGTCTGAAAGTTAATACAATCAAGGAGTTTCGATCAAAAACACCGTGGTAGGACAGGCTCTTCCTGCATTTGTGCATACTAAACAATTATACTGAGGAGAAGATGATTCAAAAGAAAATATCTGCATGAACTATGCAGAACATGAATTAGAATCATGTTATGTTATGGGTAATAAATGTTATGGGTAATAAATAACGCTATTGGTTCGTTCGTTCGTGTCTCCTTAGGTCAAGATTAAAGTATCTTGATATTCGGAGTAGTTGCTACAACCGGTCGTGTTAGTTGTAGCGTGCCCCCATTTAAAAACAATTATACAATAACAGTCAACATTACATTTAATTAATAGCATGAAACTATTATAATTACTCATGTTACGGGGGAAAAAAATAAGAAAATATTATACATATACTGTATATATTATTGATTTGTTCGATCCAGTTCGATGGCACAAACGCTATTGGTAAAAATGCAGAATGTATATTTTTACCAACATGTCAAGATTAATTGTTATAAAGTACGAGTATAGATTTACATTGTGTTTACGTTATTATTACATACGAACAAAAAAACAGGGATCAGATTATCATATTAAAATTATTGATGCATCCCGGAGACATACTGCGAAGGATATGGAAGAGAAAAAGCGATCAGGAGCCACCAAAGCGTGCAACATGAGATTGAGACAGGCTTTTTAGTAGCCCTTATTTATAAGGATACTTGTGTAGAGGAAACTAGAAAACGGTAAATATATTTACGTTGACAGGAAATTTCTGATACAAGAGGTTTGGTTGACAAAACAGTACTATAAAAACGTTATACTTTTAAATCTATTATTATAAATCAATTAATGTTACCTCTGACTATTGACTAAGATACAAAACAAAGAAAATCTTTAGATATGTCATTAAGAAACTGTACCAAATTAAATAACTTTGCTAGTTTTTATTTGTTTCTTATCCGTCGCAATAGATACAATAGATTTTTGGAAACAGTTGCAGAAATGTATTGTTAATTTTTTTTTTAAAGAGAATGTTGGTAGAAAATACAAAACAAAATTAGTGCTTTTGACAAAAAGTGGCATTCAACACTTTATTTGAATACAACAGCAAGATCTAAAAATCAGGCTCTTCCAATTATTTAGCATTTGAATATGAAATTTAAAGCTTAGCTGTACTAGTTTATATGAGGTATCAAAGCACCCTGCAAGGTCACTACACATGTGGTTATCTCATCAACTCAGCTCTCAAATAACATAAGAAAAAGAGGATCATGGGGGACCAATAGTCACCAATGGAGGGAGCAATTAAGTAGCTACAAGTAGGACAGTTTTGCTTTAATAAAGTAGTCGTAACATGTTATATGAACTTAAAGTAGTCGTAACATGTTAAGCGGACGCATTATAATTCGAGTATTCATGACAATACCAACAGGAGCTTTCATATTGACATTTACTTGTGAGCCATGGAATATTATTATAAACATTTACTGAAACTCCTTGCTTTAATATATTTCACTTCATTTGAATCAGATGATATGCAAATGATAAGGTATAAGAAAATGCCAGAGACGTAACATCGGGACATGTTTTGTTGCTCCGTTACTTTTTACATGTATTAGGTATCTATTTCGTGATCTCGAATACATTTATCTTGTAAAAGGTAGACGATACCAATAACTCTATTTCTATCGTGCTCAAAATGCCATGCTAATTGAAAACATTTAAGGGCCATAGGCCCGAGACGATTAAATAAAATAAATTATAGACAATGAAGTGTAGATATCATTGTTATTTCCCAAGCTCTGTTTAGCAGTTTACTTATGGCTGCTTTTTTGTTCACAGTCTAGACAAATTAACTAGTTGACCACTAAAACGCAAACTGGATCTTCGAATCAAAAGGCATAAATTATATATAGACATTTATCAAGAGTTTCTTAGTACTCTTTTTTCGTAATCATTAAATACTTTTCCTGTCTTTCTTATTATGCATTGTTGCATAATTCAGAGCAGTGTATAAAAATAATCTTCAATAACTTTAGTCAAATCTTAAGTAAAGAAAGGGAGAAGAAAAAAAACAAGATTACGGGTCCCATCATAGCTATGATTCAAACCTTAACAAGTTAACATAGTTATACAGTAGTATACAATTCATGTTTATAATTCATCGATATATCTCCATAAAATGTAAAGCAGCTTAATTCAAGTGAGGGTCTGCAAAGTCGATACAATCAAGGATCGAAAACACCGTGGTAGAACAGGCTTTTCCTGCATCTGTGCATAATACAAATATATACTGAGGAGAAGATGTTTCAAAAGACAATATCTGCATGAACTATGCAGAACATGAATTAGAATCATGTTATAATAAATGTTATGGGTAATACATAACGTAATGGGTAAAAATGCAAAATTTACATTGTCAAGATTAGTTGTAAGTACAAGTATAGATTTACATTATGTTTACGCTGTTATTGCATACGAACAAAATAAAGAGGGATCAGATTATGAAATTAAAATTATGGATGTACCCCGGTGACATACTGCGGAAGGATATGGCAGAGGAAAAGCAATCAGGAGCCACCAAGGCATGCTTCATGAGGTTGAGACAGGCTTTTTAGTAGCCCCTATATATTTACCAGGATACATTTTTTAGAGGAAACTAGAAAAGGTTTAATATATTAACGTTGACAGGAAATTTCTGATAAAAGAGTCTTTAGTCTGAGAGCTTTCTGTTGACAAAGCAGTACAATAAAGAACGTTATACTTTTAATTATATTATTATTAATAAATTATTAATACCTCTGGCTGAGATACAAAACAGAGACAATCTTTAGATATGTCATTCAGAAACAAAGCCAAATTAAAACAAGCTTAGTCAGCTTGTATCGTTTCTTATCTGTCGCAATGGATTCAATAGATTTTTGGAAACAGTTGCAAAAAGGTATTATAAAAAATACTTTTAAAGAGAATGTTGGTAGAAAATACAAAACAAAATTAGTGCTTTTGACAAGGTTGTGTGAGTATAAAGTTATATATTCCTATAATTTGTGTAGGCACATAGGGTCATTAGAGATGTTTGGAGCATACAAGTATCTATGTCCAATTTTTCCAGCGATTAGATGCCTCACCACCTATTTTTTCTGAAGTACTAGTGTCGTGTCCATTAGCCTGATTCTCGTTGAGAGATGATAATTTTTTGCGGAGATCGTAGGCAATGTTCACCAGACGTACCCGTTCCCGCTCTAGAATCGCTGGTAGGTCAGTGCGCACGGTGATTTTCACTTCGCTAGTTGGGGCCTGATCTCCCTCGGCCCGGAAATGGTGAAGTGGCTTTTCGAAAGCTCGAAGTATGCGGTCCTGGTCTTGCAGGTACACGAAGCGAATAATGATGGGGCTGGGGCTCTTCGTCCGTGATGTACGGTCATCGTTGACCTAGGCTTGCTTGACCGGCAGGCGATGGGCGATGATGAGGGGGACTTGCTCTGCTTCCCTTGACGGGATGAGATGGCATTTGATGCTACCTTGTAGATATTTTCGTTTGGTTGGGCTAGGATGCCGTAAAATGACAATTTCGCCTTCCTTCTCAATTTCCGTTCATTTTAGGATAAAACATCAAATGACTGTGGAATCTTTTCGTTTTCCACCTTGTCGAGTCGTGNTCCAACGAAACTTCCACTGAATGTTCGAGATTACAAATAAATGACATGTGCCAAACGATTTTGGTAGTAAATTTATAGTGGCTGAGTAATGAGCAAAGAAAGATAAGGAAATCCGGGTAAGTATAGGCCCGACACTACATGTATGTGCCAGGTCACTACGTGGAAATATGGGTTGTGGTTTTAATCGAAGATGATGCCCAGTATTTTGTGTGCGTTTGTTTTTATATCTACTGCAGGATAAACAACCCAGAATAATCATAGCAATTTTCTCTAAAAATACGATTTCCATACCAGAGCCCCCCCTCCGCTCAGTGTTATTGAGGGTACGCGTATGCTTGTTCCCTCCCTTTGAAAGGGGGAGGGGAGCTACCTGCTCATTTGTAGAGCCTAAGTCGCGCTTAACATTCGCTATTTCTTTAACAACAATCATGTCATTTCAAGTAGGAGCTCCGGGCCCGGTGCTCCGCTAGCAGCAAACGCCGCATCGTTAGCATTTTGGTTAGCTAGTACCAGTCCCGGGTTTGGCGTTGCCATTCCTACTTTTTTTTTGCATTTTCAGATATTTCCCGCTCCGTAAATTGTATGATTTGTCCTTGTAGTTACAGCAAGTACTACTGTTCACAGTGTTCGTAATATCAAGTGCACTATCTGCTCATATCTGTTTAATCTTTTTGTTAAACTTCACCAAGAGACTCAGTTTCCACGCCTAATCCGTACGGTACAAACTTTTTTTTTCTTCATTCAAGCTCCCCAGGTTTTAGTCGTTTAAAATAATATGTGTATGCTGTACCCGTCCGCCTGAACAATTTGATAGCAGTTTTCAATGAAGCTATTCCGTGTAAATAAGTTATTTCTTTTAGGATATAGATGCTTATGATACCACTCAACTAGCGGTATAGACTATAGCATTCTTGAATGGCAATGGAAAGTTTAAAGGTTTTTAAACTCTACATCAAGTATTTTTTTTTAAAGTACTGGTATTAAGAACAGTGATAAGGCAAAAGGGGCGTAAAGCATAATTTGTGTTAAGAAAATTTCTAAGGGAATAATATACAATAATAAAATAAATCTCCAATCTAAAAATGTGTTTATAGATCAAATTAAGTTTCTCATATATCCTTTCATAATAGCATTTGTCGCATTGAGGAAAAAGGGTGTATCTCGAGATAGTGTATCAATTTGTTCAACAATGCTCGGCAGTTATTCAGCAAATAGGGCCCATTTTGTTAAATCACATACATGTACTTATTAAAATAAAGCCCTTTTTTCGAATTACGTCCGAGCATTATTTTAACAACTTGATACGCCCTTTTTGCTGACCGACACATGCTGTTTTAAAGAAATAAATGTGTTATATTCCAAAGTTTGTGTTTGTTCATGGAACATCGTGGTTGATCTTTTGCATAGATCTTTAATGAAAGTAACGGTAAATTATGACATTTTGAGCAGAGAAGGAATTGTGAACAATATTAAGAGTCATTTTTGTTTAAATGAGAAATTACATCTTTGGAACTACCCGATGCGCTCTGAGGTCGAACGGATACTGAAGGGCATATCTTTACTTACACCACTTTTCCATCGAAGAAGTTTCAGTTTGTCAACGGGTGTATCTGTAGTTACAACCAGAAGAAAACACATTTCATACTAATGTGAGAAACTAGCTGAATATTTTGTCTAAAGGATTATGCTTTGTACGTAACAAATTATCTCCGATGGGTGTAAAAGTTTGTTCGGACATTCTAAAATAAAACACCAATAGAAACATAAATTACGCATGTATGTAATAATGCTAAAGAACAAAATTAAAAAGCAATCTTTGAAGTAATGAATACGAGGAAAGATAATATGCTTGTTTCTCCCGGAAATACTTCATCAGTGCCTAACATGTTTATCTCTGACATTTTTCCCTCTGACATCAATACCTCAGACACTGTTACCTCCGACACTTTTACCTCTGACATTGTTACCTCTGACGTTTATACACCGAACAGCGAGATCGATGCGCGAGTTTGCAAGTCTGTATCTTATATATCATCTAGTTCTCAAGGATAATAGAAAAAAAAAAGAGTTTTAAACCTGGAACATTTATAATTCAGGCAAAAAGCGTTAGCCCCCTTGCGAAAAATGTACCTATTAAAATATGCCAATGAACCCGTATGATTATGGGAATGTCTAAATAATCTTATCCCGTTTGTTACTTAATTTGCAAGCACAACGCTGATACAGCCATAGACTGACACATCTTTGAGCTGCTCTGTGCTTCAGGAATTGTGGTAGTGTGTCAAATTATAGTCTGCATTGCAGACTATGTGCTTCATACCTCACCATAGTTTTTAGTATGTACCCAATGGATATAACAAGTTGGCAGCCCAACTAGAGTTTGGATAGGACCAAAGAACATTGAATTTCACGATGCCCATTTGTTTAAATTTATTTTTATTTATAACGTTTTGGGCGGGAAACTGCCAATAACTGGGAGAAGATTCCCAAATGCCTGCATTAATTCCCTCTTGCTCTCCCCATGGTGGCTCAGTGGTTAGAGCGCCCGCCTCATGAATAGGAGGTCGTGGGTTAGAACCCCGGCCGAGTCATACCAAAGACTTACAACAATGGGACCTCCTGCCTTCTAGCTAAACGCTCAGCATATTAGATTGGAGAAGGGTAGTAATGACATTTTATGCAGGGCCCGCTGGAAGAGCAGTTTCATAACTGACGTGGCTACCCTGGGTAAATAAAACTTTATTATATCCTCTCTCTTGCCCTATTGCACGCGCCCTCCCCATCTTGCTCTCTTTGTCTGCCACTGTTAAGCTCCCCGATATGTACAGTACTCTCCCACATAGCTAGCTCGGGCCAGACATATAATTTGCATCACAAATAGTATTTCCGACTGACTGAGCAATAAATATCTATCGATGTAAATGCTGGCATTGCTATGACGATGACTTTACAAAGCATTTCATGTGGACGGTTTCGTTTTGGGGTGCGCCAAGAGATAATACGCATACTCTACACCACCTTTGTATTCCAAGTAGATTTACGCACCCCTAGATGCCTTTCGCTATCTGAGTCATTATATATTGTCCGTTAAATCTACATGGGACTCGAATGATGGATAATAACATTTTTTTGCACACGGAATATGTATTGAGATTTATTTCTGGTGCAAGTGTTCACCGAGCTCTGCGTGTTTCGATATAGTGCCAATACCGGGTAAGCCATTGAATGGACACCAACCCTCCTGATTCTGATCGTGCAAAATAACAGTATATCAACATCATTGTATTCATGACACGTTCAAGACCAACAAATTCAAGCGAGTTTTTACCTATTACTTTGAATGAATTAAAACAATATATATGTGAATCCTTGGGAGTTGGGTACATGTGAATCCTTGGGAGTTGGGTACATGTGAATCCTTGGGAGTTGGGACGCATGAATTTAACACAGTCAACACTGCTGATGAGGAGAAGGACTGAAGGCCTCGCGTGTTTCTTCGTTTGATTGGACAAAGCACAGAATATAGCATACGGTAAGCTTCCGCTTGCAAATTTTCATGAGAATATTAAACATCACGATGACTCTTTCAACAACCAAATGAGTAGGATAACTAACTTAATTTCTTGATATGAATCGTAGTTCAGTTGTGTTTCAGACTTAAAATAACATTCCAATATTTAAATAAAGAAAATCAACCAACAAGATCAAATGATTCCATATATTTGAAACAAAAATTCATTGACATATTGACTTGCCAAAATATATAAGATTGGCTATATCTCCAACAAAAAAGGGCTTCACTAACAAATTTAGTATCGAACAAAAAACACTCAACGAGCTTCGATTCTAATGGTATGTCAAATGGATTAAAATTACTTCAAACATGATAACCATCTTTTTAAATCTCGTTTAGGGTAAAATATGGCATTTTTTTTGCCGAAAAGTCCTACCTGCGCGTTTAAGTATTTCGTTTCGTAAGTGCTTCAGGTTTGATCCTTTGCTAGTAAATTATGATGAATGGAACATAGATTACTGATCCGGGCTTTTCATTGCCCATCGAAGAGGCTAAATCAAGGAGGACAAAGTATCATGTCCGTTGTGCTTCCTCTAGACTAGTCTAAGAGCAATCCAACCCTTGTAATAAGTTCAATTGTATAAATGCTGATAATAAGATTTTAAAATATTGAGATGTTGACATATTAGATTAAGGCAAAAAAAAGTCAGTGAGACAAGAAATGAATACATGTGATTGTCAAATTTGCAATACTTAATTCTTTCAATGATCGATTCATATTAGAATGTTGTAAGTACTTTTCGGGTAGGTGGTATAATAGTAAGAATTACAAAACTAAGTATCGAATTTTAATATTCTTTCATTTTATTTTAAAGTCTGAGGTTGGCTGGTTCTAGTTCATTTAAACCTGTAAGGACAAGATCTTTTTGAGGATTTAATTAATGATATAATATAGTTCTCCAAAATGAAAATATTATCAATCGTTTTTAATTCAACATTGTAATCTGAGAAAACAATACACAAGCGCAGACTAAATTTTCGAAAGTTGAACAACGGCCTACTTTGACCGAAAAACAATGTCTGAAAAATAACGACCTTTTAGTTGTCAAATAGTCGTAGGAGCTATAGAGCCGATAAGTAATAGTCTTGATTTTCAGACCATTGTACCGAATGGTCTTACGTTTTATGCTGCGCAAAGATTCAATCATTTTAATTTTGGCAATCTCAAGAAGTGGGTCATGATGTAATGCTCATGTACCCTTTACAGCTCATGTTACGTACTGGTATGTTATTACGTTCCTACTATATACATGGACGATCTTATTTAATAGTAATGTCATATTATAAATTGTTTTGTTACATCTATACATCAAATGTGTACTAGAATTGCAAACGAAAACGTCCCCTTTCCAATACAAAATGAAAAGTTGTGCCAAAATATAAACACGATGGACCCTGACCGACTCTTCAATAGGAGTAACTCCACATCAATAGATATATTTATGGATTCGCAACTTCCATATTCTTTGTCCGTATCTTCTCGGTATTCCCCCGAGTTCCCCGTTTTCTTTTTCTTTTTTCCTGTTCTCCAGCTGTGTTGAAGCTAATTTCCCATGATAATGTTTAAGCATCATCCCATACAGAGAGAGAGAGAGAAAGAGAAAGGAGAAAGAAGACAACGAGAGAGGAGGGGGAGGAGAGAGAGAAATATAGAGAGAGAGAGAGGAAGAGATGGAGAAAGAGAGAAAGAGATACTGCATTAATAGGCCTTCTAATTCATTTCAGTTCATTGATAAATTAACGGCAGAAACCTTATCAACTATTTAACTTCATTCCCATCTATATGGATGGAATCCACCATGTAATGTAAGCGTTGCTATGCCTTGTAAACCTCAAAGAAGTTTTAAGTCATTTTTAAAAACATTTTTAAAGTCATTTTTAAGTCATCTTTTTTTCCAATGTATGCACGCATGATATCAGTGAATAGGTAAATACGCGATTGCTGACAAACTGCAAGAGGTATGGTTAGCAAAGTTTTCATTTGTGTCATCGTACAGAAAGGACATGTCCTGATGTTCAGCAATGAAGCATGATTCAGCCGTGCTCTCGGAATAGGCTCTTCTCCTCTTCCTCCTCCTTCCTTCCTTCACCTTCTTCTTTCCCTCCTCCTTGTAAACTAGTACTTCTTTTTCTTTTTCTTCTTCTTCTCCTTATTCCTCTTCTTTTTCCTCTTCGTCTTCTTTCATGTATCTGTCAAATTATATACGTATTGCGACTGACCTGAAGTTTGGAACAGTTAAAGTATTATTTTGTTTATGTTGCTCTGCCTCAATCGACATCAGGAGTTTCTTGGTTGCATGAAAGGATACATGCTCACTTTTATGATTAAAATACCGTCGATATGAGTCAATGGAACATCAATGCCAGGTGTGTGTGTACTCAAGGTCCTGCAGTAACCCATGTCCATATCATCTCAGAGCGAATATTATAGAAATAATCACTTTTTGTGTATGTAAAATCATCAATTTCTATACTAACTAATCCTATTATACAATTGAATAACCTAAGTCTATTTGTAGTTTTAAAGTTTTCCAAGTTCATAGACTGTGTTGAACTAAGAAATTATATTCGTTTCACTTCAAACTAGTAAGAGTGCTCGATTTTTAGTTCTTATCGAATATATAACAAGTCAATTTACATTAACAAAATAATCAAAAAAGTGCAAATTTATACTAAACAAAACTAACCGGGGCTCCAGGTTGAGCAGAGCTTGATGCCTTGCGATTCCTTTCTCAAGTATATATTTACGTTTCATTTTCTACAGGGTGATTCCAATATGGGGGTTCCTGGATTAACAGTAACAGACGGAGTCGAGGTAAGCAACATGTATGTTTATGCTAAGGTTTTTAAGAAAGTCCTATCCAAATAGTTTAAACAAACTTGACTTTTTTCTTTGCGTGTCTTAATGGTTTATAACCAAGTGAACAAATTGTTTTTTTTAAAGTAACTTTGAAAGCACTGAAACATTTCATGATAAGCTTATTCGGAGAATACCAATGGATCTTTAATAATCTTTTCGAGACTTGTGAAGTAGAACAGCATCTCAAAACGACAATGCGACTTTAAAATCTATTCTCAATAAAAAATGTTATGGTTCGATAACTCATAATTATGTATGAATGAAAGTTATAAGGTGAAAGCCTTATGAACCTATATTTCAGCATATAGATAATGCCTCTAGGCCTCTGCAAAGAAAAGGCGCTATAACTAATAGATTTCGGATTGGATTGGATTGGATTAGATGCAATAGACTGACTTCAATTTTTCTTTCAATTTTGTATATCAATCAAATGAATGCTTAACCATATACCTTACATACATGTGTTCTATAACACNGGGGGGGGGGCACGATAATGTGGGCGCAAATGCCGAGCACCAGAATTTAATTGCAAGTTCTACATAACTTTTTTGACTAGATAAGCTACAATCGTGACGATATGTATTTGTATTGTAAATATGACCGCATTCGTCTTCTGAACTTTAATAATAATAATAATATTCCGGTTTTACATAGCGCCCAATACTCCGATACAACGATGTGCCTAAGCGCTTTATAGATATATTTACAGATATAATTGATCATGAGTCATTTATGTCGCCGATGCGATTGAAGTGAGAAGGAGTTACAGTTGATTACACATATTTTCGGAAAACAGAATTCTTTTCACTGCTACTTTGAATACAAATTCTGAGTGAATATTCCTTTACGTCTTTGAACTACCTCAAAAAGAGTCTTTCAGAGAGAGGCAAAAGAGGCAATTGGCAATGGTAACGTTGTTTCATTGCTAAATTAATATCTTGACCTTGAGAGGGAGCTATACAACTTAAAGATTTTATTATATATAATTTCATAACTTTAGACCCGATTTATACCGCGACAACGCTTAGTGTGTATCGTAGGAACGCATATGCTTCTAATATGTTAATTTGAACCAAATTCATGACCCCATACCCCAATATCCTTTAGGAAGGTCTTTCTTCGTCACAAATGCACACATTCTGTTGTAAACAATACGTTCAAGTATTTTGAAAAGCTTGACAAAATTGAAATTTGGCGATAGTCACTTAGATTAGATACATTTAAATAATTGTATTGATCTCTATTCTGTAAGTTTATAGATGTTCCAGATTTTTATCTCAACCCATGATACAGTAATTGTATTCATTTTCTTGCTTTGTTGAGCTTCATTCGTAAGAAATATGTGCTTCCAATTTATCCTCTTAAGTTTGAAGTTTTAATAGCAAGGTCCCATCATGACTTATCGAAAAGACTAATGAAATAACTTCAATTGGAGTACTTAAAAGATTATGTAATTTGAAAGTGAAACAAAATTCAGTAATAGTTGTTCTTGGGTTGATATTAGGTCAAGAGCTCTAGCATTGCCGCTTCATCCCTGTTCAACCTTTTACAGCTTAAGAGATAAAGACTAATACCTCATGTCAGTCATTTTGTTTTTATATATTAAAGAAGAAATCTCAGTCTACATACAATTGAAAGGGGAAACAACATGAATTAAACAACAACAATATATAACATTGTTCAAGGTAATGCAACATTGTATCCTAATGCTCCGTTAAGTCGAAACGATAAATAACTGAATAGACAAATCCCTGTGAAATTATGACATAAGTAGCTGTGATGAAAATGGTGTTTTGTTTTTTTGTTCAGGATACTGAGGAAACTTGCGATTTTGAACAAGGGACTGAAAATGATAAGAGCCTTCCTCAAGACGCTGATGGTGACGTAGGAATTCACGATCAGAAAATGTAAGTTTTTTCTTTCAAATCGACCATAATCTAAACGTATAAGAACTAGCAAATCTCAGCCCGTGGTTGTGGTAAATCAAGAAATTGATGTTATTAATGATTATTATAACTTGTATTCGGGAAATTACACTAGCCCTAAAGCATATCGCTAGAGTATTAATTAGTGAATAAATTGGAATGAGGTTAAAAGTGATTCTAAAGTGACTTCATAAGATCGTTATCTGCATGAACAAGAACTTAATGTACTGTCTTTGCTTCCCAAAAATATGGACAATTACTTGAGATGATAAAGATGATAACGATAAAGAAGAAGAGACGAGTGTTCAGCAAATATATAAAAGGATAATGATAGAGAGAGAGAGAGAGAGAGAGAGCAAGAGAGAAGGAAGGAGGGAGAGAAAGAGAACGAGAGAGAGAGGGGAAGGTAGATGTCGAATACGATAACATTTGATTTGAACCACCATTATATGTAACCATTCATTGTACTTGAATAATAATTGCAACTAGTCATATCACGTTTGTCCCACAAGTTAATTTTTAGCAAAACAGTTGATTGCCCGTTTCAGTACCAAGCCCTTATTTTTGTTGGTAATTCTGCCCTTTTCTCATATGAAACTCGGTATGCTCCGCTTACTTCCCTATGGGACTCAATTTTTAATTCGAAAACTAATCTGCTTAATTGAACGCATGTTTATGAAGCTCTTTTTGTAAGTCTTGATTTTATGACGATTGCAAACTATTGGTATGGTTGGATGAAAATCTTTATTCATTTCTTTGTTTCTTACTCTTTTTACTAATGATAAGACTGATTCTGCCTCTATCTGACGATTTGGATATACGCTTTGATTTAAAATATCCCACGTTGTCCCTTATGACTCGATATCGACAAACAAATTATTTACTTCTTTTCTGTTTCCTTTAATATAAACTAGTTAGTGATACACGGCAGGGATTTAAAATATTACTTCATAGATATACCAATAATCGCACATAATTTATTGATTTTGCTTAAACTTCATGTTTATGGTGCAAACAAGACCCAGGTGCCTATTGAGAGTTTTCATTTTAGTGTTTTTCTTTTAGAATAGGACTCGATCAAGTTAAAATCATATAACACAATCGGTCTTACAAATTTAAAAGCTAAATTATATTGTCAAATTTAGAGTACAAAGATATACAAATAGGGCCAAGGGAACCAGGATACCGCTGATTTCATCACTGCCAAACATGCCAGCACAACATAGATCCGGTGCTTTGAATACTGAACACAATGAAGTACCGATAGAGCATACATATGGGGAATATAGTGTACTGTCTAATACTCCTACATTACTTCGACCTGATGCAGATATAGAGGGCGAGAAGACAGAGCTGTCACAGGGTGCTCTTGTAAATATGAATACCGACACATCTGCTCCTGACAAGTGCGTCAAATTGGCAGAAATCTTAGAAACTTTAAAGATTAGGAGGAAAGAATCTTTGAACAGACCGCTCCCGAGACTGGGGGATAAAATACGTATGTTCAAGCTAGAGCTACCATTCAACACTGACATAGACCAGATGGATGAGGAAGGATACACACCGCTCTACAAGGCAGCTTTAGAAGGTGATGTCGAAGATGCTTATGATCTCATTTCACGAGGAGCAAACATAAATAAACCAAGTAAGGGTGGACTCCGTCCTCTTCATGCATCGGCTCGTAAAGGACATGCACGGATCGTTGACATCCTTATCCTGCATGGAGCGGACGTTAATGTCGGATGTGACCTGGGTCGGACGCCTCTTCATACATCAGCAACCAGTGGCTATACTGGTATCGTAGAAAATCTCATTGCAGAAGGCGCTAATGTTAACAAGGCAGATGCCAAGGGCTGGACACCATTCAATGCTGCTGTTCAAGAGGGTCACATAGAAGCTGTCAAATATCTGATGACTAAAGGAGCAAAGCAAAACAGATATGATGGTATGACCCCACTCTATGCCGCTGCACAATGTGGTCATTTAGACATCGTCACATTCTTCATATCCAACGGAGCTGATGTGAACGAAGTAGATAGCAAAGGAATGATTCCTCTCCATGGTGCAGCTACTCGAGGCAACATGAAGGTCATGGAATATCTCATTCAGCAAGGATCTGGAGTGAACAAGAAAAACAACACTGGGTGGACTCCATTCAATGCTGCCGTTCAATATGGTCATCTTGAAGCTGTCAAATACCTCATGACTGAAGGAGCGAAGCAGAACAGATATGGAGGTATGACCCCACTCTTTGACGCAGCACGAAAGGGACATGTAGATATTGTCGAATTCTTCACATCCAACGGAGCTGATGTGAACGAAGAAGATGACAACGGGATGATTCCTCTCCACGTTGCAGCTATGAACGGTAACGTTGAAGTCATGGAATATCTCATTCAACAAGGATCAGATGTCAACAAGATGGATGCTGAAGGTCGTACACCATTCAATGCTGCTGTTCAATATGGTCATATAGAAGCCGTCGGATATCTCATAACTAAAGGAGTGAAGCAGAACAGATATGATGGGATGACTCCACTCTTCGCCGCAGCTAGATTTGGTCATTTAGACATCGTCAAATTCTTCACATCCAATGGAGCTGATGTGAACGAAGAAAATGATACAGGACGGATTCCTCTCCATGGTGCAGCTGCTCGAGGCTACATGGATGTCATGGAATATCTCATTCAGCAAGGATCTGATGTGAACAAGGCAGATGCCAAGGGCTGGACACCATTCAATGCTGCTGTTCAAGAGGGTCACATAGAAGCTGTCAAATATCTGATGACTAAAGGAGCAAAGCAAAACAGATATGATGGTATGACCCCACTCTATGCCGCTGCACAATGTGGTCATTTAGACATCGTCACATTCTTCATATCCAACGGAGCTGATGTGAACGAAGTAGATAGCAAAGGAATGATTCCTCTCCATGGTGCAGCTACTCGAGGCAACATGAAGGTCATGGAATATCTCATTCAGCAAGGATCTGGAGTGAACAAGAAAAACAACACTGGGTGGACTCCATTCAATGCTGCCGTTCAATATGGTCATCTTGAAGCTGTCAAATACCTCATGACTGAAGGAGCGAAGCAGAACAGATATGGAGGTATGACCCCACTCTTTGACGCAGCACGAAAGGGACATGTAGATATTGTCGAATTCTTCACATCCAACGGAGCTGATGTGAACGAAGAAGATGACAACGGGATGATTCCTCTCCACGTTGCAGCTATGAACGGTAACGTTGAAGTCATGGAATATCTCATTCAACAAGGGTCAGATGTCAACAAGATGGATGCTGAAGGTCGTACACCATTCAATGCTGCTGTTCAATATGGTCATCTAGAAGCTGTCCAATACCTCATGACTCAAGGAGTGAAGCAGAACAGATATGATGGTATGACCCCACTCTTTGCCGCAGCTAGATTTGGCCACCTAGAAGTCGTCAAATTCTTCATATCTAATGGCGTTGATGTGAACGCGCGAGATGATGAGGGCATGATTCCTCTCCACGGTGCAGCTATTAACGGTAACATAGAAATCATGGAATATCTCGTTCAGCAAGGATCTGATGTTAACAAGAAGGAAAACACCGGTTGGAGTCCATTTAATGCTGCTGTTCAATATGGTCATTTAGAAGCCGTCGGATATCTCATAACTGAAGGAGTGAAGCAGAACAGATATGATGGGATGACTCCACTCTTCGCCGCAGCTAGATTTGGTCATTTAGACATCGTCAAATTCTTCACATCCAATGGAGCTGATGTAAACGAAGAAAATGATACAGGACGGATTCCTCTCCATGGTGCAGCTGCTCGAGGCTACATGGATATCATGGAATATCTCATTCAGCAAGGATCTGATGTGAACAGGAAAGATAACGCTGGGTGGACAACTTTCAATGCTGCTGTTGAAAATGGCCATTTAGAAGCCGTCAAATATCTAATTACAAGAGGAGCGAAGCAAAACAGGTATGCTAGATTGACCCCACTCTATGCCGCAGCACGACTAGGTCATCTGGACATCGTCGAATTTTTCATATCCAATGGAGCTGAGGTGAACGAAGAAACTGACAAAGGGATGATTTCTCTCCATGGTGCAGCTCTTCAAGGTGACATAGAAATCATGGATTATCTCATACAGCAAGGATCTGACGTGAACAAAGGTAACGTCAGGGGTTGGACACCATTCAATGCTGCTGTTGAGAATGGCCATCTAAAAGCCATCCAAAACCTCATAAATGAAGGAGCGGAGCAAAACAGGTGTGAGGGAATAACCCCACTCTATGTTGCAGCAGAATTTGGTCATTTAGACATTATCAAATTCTTCATATCCAATGGAGCTGATGTAAACGAAAAGAATGAGAAACGCGGGATTCCTCTCCATGGTGCAGCTGCTGGAGGTCACATAGAAGTCATTGAATATCTCATTCAGCAAGGATCTGATGTCAACAAGAATGATTACAGCGGTTGGACGCCATTACATGCTGCAGTAAAAAATGGCCATTTAAAAGTTGTCAAAGTTCTCTTGGCAAAAGGAGCTCATGGTACCAGGTTTAAAGGATTGACCCCGCTTTACATCGCAACACAGTATGACCACATCGATGTGGTTAACTTTCTAGTCTCCAGTGGATACGATGTGAATGAACAAAATGAAAGTGGCAAGTCCCCTCTTCATGCAGCATGTTTTAACGGTAACATGGATATTGTGAAAGTTCTCGTCCACCACAACTCTATTGTCAATGAACAAGATCATGATGGATGGACACCACTAGAAGCCGCTGCACAAGAAGGACATCAAGACATAGTCAATTACCTTGCATTAAATGGAGCAGACGTGCACGTGAGGGATATAGAAAGTTTGACGCCGCTCCGAGCAGCAGCAAACACAACCAAGCCACGAGCAATAGAAGGCATCTCATCAGGTAGAGGTGACCCGGATGAGGAAGAAAAAGGAGGTTCACGATCTGAAGGCCACCAGAATCTCATCACAAGAGAAAATGTCATGGCGACAATGAAGGATGCAGACATGCAGTCACGTGCAGGAAAGTTAGCATCTCAGGTGAACAATGCAGAGGAGGGGAATAGGTGCACTCAAGCTGATATTGCGGAGAGAGGAGACGACGAATTCTCCTTGAAGAATCTTCCTACAAGGACACATGATGATAAAAAGGGTGGCAATGGGGAACACAATCCTTTCATTAATGCTAAACTGAAATATCCTGACAAAGTTGAACAAGATCCAATGCTAGATCAGATGGGAGCAGTACAGAGCCCTGGGACAATGGAAAGAGACACAACAACAAATGGCACAGACCGCTCTTCCCCGCATGGACCTAAGACATGGCAATATAGCGACTTCGATCCACCCTATCTACAAAACACAGAGAATGACGGTCAGCCGCCTGGAGAACTGGAATCTAGATGCCACTCACTAATTGATGGAAACAGGGAAATGAGAGTGAGTGGTTAATACATGTTTAAGTTTTATCTTAAAGATAAAGACCAGTTTTGGAAACGCCTCCATTAAAAAAAAAAAAAAAATGAAATGGAAGCTCTTATTACCAATCATGTGAAAGAATATGTTTTGACTAATACGTGATGATACAATCTTTGCCGGGAAGCAGCCTACTAATTGATATATTTGGTCTATTATTATAACTATCTGGACTGGATAGATATAGGGTATTCCCATATACATCTTTCTGTGTACAGTGCTTGTAACTTTACCAAGACTGGGCCAAATTTCTTATCATTTTGATGATTCCAGAACTTTGCAATACACACCAATACTTATATGCTAGATGAACAACCTTTTCTGATCGATTCCAAAACGTTTATTTCATAATGCAATCGCATGACCAGGACTGGTCTATACCTTTAAGCATATATGTGATTGAAACTTTCGATAAAATAATAATGGCAAAAAGATTCCGTTATATATTTTACTTCCAACACACGTGAGCAAGATAAAATGGCTCAAATAGAGAATTAAATATTACATGCAATACTATTTTACATATTGGTTAGCTATCTCTGTTGTGAGAAAAAAAAATAACGTGTTTATTCTATGCATGTATGTAAAAGGCTGTTTTCTATTATATACTCGTTATTTCCTCTAATTCCTCCTAGAGCATCCGTGCTAACCAAAACTAACTATCGGCAATATGTATTCTTAGTTCATGTCCTTTTACTGCATTCTGAAATTACATTTTCTAAGATGCAATTTATATTACTTGTCAGGAATCTTCTTCACCGATGAATGATGGCAGTGATCTACCGATCCACGACACATCATTGAAGTTTGAGAGGTACTAGTCACTTCCGTATATATTTTATATGATAAACTGTATTATTCGCAGAACGAGATGTATTTAGTACATATACTTCGCTCCACAATTACTTGAATAATTACTTGAATACAAAACAACATCTGTTTTCTACATGTTTACTTATATGTACGATTATTGTTTATATTTTTTTCATGTACACGAATAATCGTTTACGGAAAGAAAAAAGCATTATGCACGTGAACTGTATGCCGTCACCTGTTGAGAGTAGGGCACATTCGGATGTATTACCTGCCTGGACTTGATTCTTAAGAAGGTAGAGGACAGTGGATCAAGACCTGATGCGATAAAAAGGGTACAGTTGAAGTACTAGTTATTTTTCTTTGGCATATTTGGGCTTAATGCGATGTATATGTACGTTTGTTAATTGTGTCAACTTTAATTGATATATTTGTATATTTCAGATATTAATATATTTTGGTCTCTCGTTCCATCACCTAACTCTAATTTCTACAATTACATTCAACAGCTTTCCTACACACCCACCAGCTGTCGTTCACCACAAGTTGTGTGACCAAAACCCTGTCTCCGCCCAAGGAACCTCCTCAAACCCAGTATGGAAAATCGAAGTAAGAGAGAAGTATTGCTTCCATTTTATCCTTTATATATAACTCGATGTTGAAGTTATGGCATAGTATAACTAGTATATGATAACCAGTGGTTTATAGTTCTGCATCTGTGCAAAAAACAAAAAACTCATATGATGACTTCTTTAAAGGACACTACTAGAATAGTTATATCATATT
Source organism: Hemicentrotus pulcherrimus (assembly GCA_003118195.1). Taxonomy (NCBI): domain Eukaryota; kingdom Metazoa; phylum Echinodermata; class Echinoidea; order Camarodonta; family Strongylocentrotidae; genus Hemicentrotus; species Hemicentrotus pulcherrimus. Next base: position 221,209 of record BEXV01000386.1, read on the forward strand.
TGTGAGGAAAGAGTCGATCAATATCCCAATCAGTAGTTTTAATTATGAGTGAAACGACATGAGTAACCTCTGCGATTTGTAGAAAAAGGCATTCATTATTATCAATTCAGGTTCTTACTGCCTCGTTGTATTTGTTAATAGTCATCGGGGAGATAAATAATTAATATCATTTAATCATTCCCATATATTGAGAAATATCACTTTTTTCCTTGTAGACCATTGAAAGACATGGTGCCCCCCCCCCAAAAAAAAAAATGGAAAGAATGGAAGTTTATTTTTTACAGCGGATTCTTGCTGAATGAGATGTTACATGACTTTGTAAAAATTCAACGACGTTCTTTCAACTTCTTATCCTTTGATTTAGACCAAAAGTCAAAAATCGGTTGACCGCTGTCCTTTCCTGCAGAAGATTATCTCTTTGGTCATCATTCTTGCTGGAAGTCCGGTTCTCGTAGCAGGTACAGAAGTCACCGAACGGGTCACGCTACAAGCAGGTATATCTGGTGTGGTCCCATTCCAACTCCCTTGGCCAACTAATAGTACATCCCGAAATTATTTTACGCTTGGATTTGACTCTAATCCTCGTCCATTTTGCATAAACGGGGAAGTAGATGTCAAGGGCTTTAAAAGCCCCTCCCAGGTACCAAGATTTACCACCTCAGTTAAAGATTTAGACACTTCACCCTTCGTGAATCTGATGATAGATAACGTTGATAGTCTAGACGAGGATGGGTACATATTAACGGCAATTTGGCATAGATTTGAGAACGTTAGGTATGAAACGGTGAAGAAGGAAATTGTTGTACAAATTCCCCCCGGACCTGCTAAATGCTTCATCACTTTAAGTGAAAATGTTGACTATCCCTATGAAGTACACTGTCGAGCCACCACTGGAAGCATTGCAACCACTCTATCATGTTACCAGAATGATCAGAGGATTGATGTCACCGGTGATATTACAGATAACGGGATAATTACCAGTGGTATATTCTTGCTACACGATTATACCCATTTCTCATGTTGCTCACATGATGTAACCTTGCATGTGGATGCAACAACGTGCAATGACTTCAAGTGGCCACCTATCAAAGAAACTACAGTACAGACTGTCAATTCTGTACCGATATCGGTAAATACTCCCATACCCCAAGTAGAATCTCATGCAGAATCAGGGGCTTGTAGGCAGTTCATGATGCCTTCTCTGTGGCACTTCACATACCTGTTCGTATACATCCTCGCCTTTGTTACATTATACTAAACACAAAGGCTTCATTCGTGATATCACTTTATTCTTTAAAAGATAGTGTAATGTTTAGAAATAAATACAAACAAATATCATCGTTCGAATATGAATGTCTTCAATGTATATAGTGTTCAAAGTTGTTACTATTTCACATTCGTTTCTTAAATTCTTGCATAAATGTTTTTTTTTGTATGTGAAAGGAAATATCCAAATGGCCTATTTTTCGATTGGTTGTTATGTGAATGTATGCTTAGTTAGATAGTCTGTAGTCTGCTATATTTCAATAATTGAGGGAAGATCTTTATTAATCGATGGCATTCTATGTTATCACCATGTCGATTTGACATGGACTATACAAGTAGTTTGCTATCACCCAGCCATGTCTGCCTCCAATTTTAGAATGAAATTGAACCAAGGAGTTTATACAAGTTACTTCTAGAATCAACATGCTCACGATGAACATTACTCTAAAGGTATATGTTGCCCATGTTGCCAGATGTGTTCTCATCACCAATCATGTAAATGTTAATTTGGAGTATGATTTAATTTTTGAGATTTTATTTTTGCATTTTTCAATTGCATGTTTAGCCGGGTGTTACATTCTGAGCTTGAATAACTTGATATATAATAGTGAATGCGTTAATGCAGAGTGAGCGTCTTTCTAGCTTCAAATAGGCGATTTATCGCTATGTCAGTAAAGGTAAATATGAGGTTGGTTTCTAACTGTTCTAACATGAATTGGCAATAATTTTTCTGCCAGAACTAATCCGGGAATATAAACCCTCATGGAATCTACGGTCATCTTCACAACTAAACCTCGTATCTACTTCGGTGTCAACTCTTTGTTATAGTCATCGATATTTTTGCAAAGATTCTGCTGAACTTTGGAACAAACTACACTTCCATGTCAAAAACTGTCAGACTGTTAATCAATTCAAAACTTGTCTTAAGACACATTTATTCAAAATTGCTTTTGATGAATAACTTACTCTGTTCACATTAATGTATATTTCATATGTATTGTAATTTATGGGATTGTTTGGAATTTGTTGTTTTCTTTATAATGGAATTGTTTATCCTCGTATTTTGCTTGTCATAGCGCTTAGAGACTTCGATGGAAAGCGCTTTATACGCACTGCTTTTATTATCATTATTATTATTATTTTTCATTAAAATAAGAAATGTTCAACAGGGACGCATCTTCCATTGTCGAGGTCATAGTACATGTATATTTCGTAGTGCAAGGAAAGACTTGTTGCTTCATCAATTAACTTCTAAAAATATTGTACATGTATGTCTACACTTCCTAATGTGTTTTTTTTTAATACTGATATACAGAACGAATCGCGTTGATATTAATGCGAGTATTATATTACAAAAGGCCATTTCCAACGCAAGCCACGCACGATAGAAAAATTGCATGATGTTATGGTAGTGTTTATCACATGTACGTTTCATAATCTGTGAATTTGTGAATCCCAGAGCTGGAATAAGTTGTACAATGAAAGATTGGGACAATATAACCACGTAAACATTACAAGTTTCTTAATACTTTCTTTGTAAATATATACAATTATACAAATGATTTTAATAATATGCTTTGCACTCGTTGAATATTTTTTTATATTGTATGTATGCTGGAAGTCAAGTACACTAATTCAAATTTATATATATGCCGCAGTTTAACTAAAACATCTTCATTATGAAACTCATTGTGGATACACAATATTTGCATTTTATTATACTAAAAACCCCACAAACTTTACGTAACAAATTTGGCTCAACTCAATTCATTGATTTTTTTAAAGGTTTTATATCGGAAATAAGTGTCATTATCATATTGCACATATGTGTTAGTTTTGAAACAAATATGCGCGTTTTATTTTGAAAAAGTGCATTTACATCACATGAAATTAATTGGGGCACGCGTGCCTTGTTTTTCGAAGTCTTATGGATGAGGGACGTAATCAAAATAGAGTTTTTAAAATGTGACTCAGTGGCCAATCTTGTTTTACTGCGGTCCTATAAAAGATATTGAATATTTGACAATTTGATCTTTTTAAGAAAATACAATAGTTTTGTGTCATCGTACCACAAATATGGCTATTTGGGAGAAAAGATAATGATCAGATTAGAACCAATAGGTACAATAATGCAGATAATGATTGTTCAACATTTAATGAAAGAAGATCATTTTCCACCTCTTTCGTGTGACTTTTGAGAAACACATGTGTCTTATGCACTTAGTTTTTAAATGCTTGAAAACCTACGCTTTCTCGCTTTTCTCTAAATTAAACATTTATTCAAACCACGATAATGAAATGATATATACACATGTAGGAAATATAATATTGTGTTACAGTGTTGCGATTTGTTGTAGTTTGAACAAACCCATATAAACAGGTCAACAAATATCACAAGTGTATATATAACACTAGACAGAATGCGGCTAGCGAAACAGATAACAAATCAACGCATACATGTAGATATATGCAATCCAGTCTATGTAAAGCTGTGTAGCGTTTTTGTAAAGGTTTATTTGTCTCACTTTGCATGATGAGGAAATGGTAATAGTAATAAAGAGTCTCTTCACGTATTGTGAAACGTATGATATGAAATGTGGAAGGATAATCAGTGGTTATCAGTCGTAGTCGTTAATAACATGTTTTATTCATCAAGATATTGTTTATTAATAATTCACATGAATTGATAATTAATTGTATATAATGAAAATTGTTGCCCATATTCTGCATGCTTTGCAGCATATATATCCTGTATTTGTACAGAAGAGTAAAGTATGCGTGTTATACAGTAATCTAGTACGATTATCATGGTAAATTCTTTTTAAAAGATCGTTATGTATAATAACAGAACATCAATACGTATATTTTGAATAACAAATAGCGAAAGTTTTAAGTCTTAGTAACGAAATTATTACTGTTGTATATGTATATCACTCATTATTTTACTCAATATCATAATCATGATAATAAAAGAACAACCTCTTTGTATTGGGGTTAGAGCAATCGCGTAGATTGTGCACCTTATCAAATTATATATGACATTCATACCGACCTACTTGCTCATATTACAAAAAGGATGTTGGTCACAAATGGTCTAATTTTTGCTATTTAAGAATAGCAATAAAGTTTTGAAGACCGTTTATTTCGCTCTATATATGCTCGTGGAATAATGATTCGAAAACAACATCAAAATACCTGCCATGAAGAGGAGTCACACACTAAAAACAATTATTTAATATTTCACACAATTATGTATATACATATCCTGATTCATGGCTATACAATACATAGCCATATATAATGTACAGGAATACAATGAATGTAATAATGGTACATGCATGTATCAAAGAAGTAAATTCCTAATGTATTTGATAATTTTGAAAATTATCTTCCTTTGTAAATAACTTTATCACTATTATGTATAAGTTTACTTTGTGTTTCAGTGTTCTTCTATACAAACATGAATTTCTGTTTCAAACACTGAATACATAAAATAGATGTTGATAATGAACATATAACCTTTCTCTACTTTCTTATATGATCAGTGTGCTTCAATGCATTTCAGTGGGTTATGTTACAATTAATATATGTCAAAAATCGCTTCAAATCACCAACAACAAGCAAAACTTGAAGCTGGTTGTTATGCACTACCCATGCTATCATCTCATGAATTGCAATAGTTGTGTGCACTTTGTCTTTAAAAGCTTGACAATGTTTGCTTTCTTGCTTTTCTCTTAAATAAAGAACGTTTTCAAACTATGACAATGACATAATCATGTACCCATGCATGAAGTTTTATATTGTTTGACAGTGTTGTGTTTTATTGGAGTAGAATGTAATCCATATTTAAAGGACATACATATCAGAAGTGTAAATATAAAACAAGAGAGACAGGACAAGCGAAACAAATACCAACTCAACGCATATATGTAGTTATATCCAATATTGTCTGTTTAATAGCGTCTTTGTAGAGGTTTATGGGCTTTACTTTGCGAGGTAATGGAATGGTAATAGTATATAATAATTTTTCTTCACACATTGTTAATCATACGATATGAGACTTGGAAGGAGTATTGATAGTATTCAGTGGTAATAGCTTTTGCTGTATATTGTTCATTAATAAATGTATATCGTTAATGAATTACTTACAATTTGTAATACATAGGTTACAATATTTTGCCTACTAAATTGAAATTTGATATATAGTGTATTGTTGAGTATGGTAAACTACGAAAGTTTGGTGTCTTAGCATTAAATTGTTTATGAATATCACTCAGTAGTTCACATGAAGTTATAATCATGATAATTAAAAGCCCAACCTTTGGTACCAATGGTACATGAACGTACAAAAGAAGTTTACAAAAAAATTATCACCATATCATTTACCCTGTAGGTTTGCTCAGTGTTTTAGTATTCTTCTATCCGAATATGTATCGTTAATATTCTTTAAACATTAAATGGATACTAACTAGTATGTTTCTATGTGTTTCAGCTGGTTATAATAACAATATCAATTAGAATAGTATGCAAGGTGGACTGCATGGATTATTTGAAATTTGAAGGCTTTTTGTTCTTTAATCTGTTCTGTAACCACCGTTTTTTTAAATTGAATAATGGATGTGGTAGATCAAAATGAGTTAATCGAATTTGCTTGCTTTGCTAATAAATACCGACATATTAAAAAAAAAAAATTGTTTTCACGTTTATTCTTACCCTGTTATGTATTGAGTAAGAATTGTTATGCTTAATGAATAGTACTTTCCTAAAATCAAAGAGTGATAAAAATCTGGCAAAAATAACAAATAATATAATATGTCAGTTAGGCTACTCCTATTTGGAATTATATACAGTGTATATCATCGTCGAAATGCCCTATGAGTTTAAAAAAGTTGGACTGAATTTCATGTGTGTAGTCCCCTACACCTTTACATGTGTGCGACGGTTGGTTTTATTGTGATATTCAGGCAAGAATGGTTTTTTTTTAATATACAGAGAGAGAAATTGGAGGAGAGAGAAAGTAAGAGAGGGGGACACAGAGGGAGGATAAAGAGGGGTAGACGGAGAAAAAAAAAGAGAAGTAGAGAGAATGAGTATTTGCTTGTCTTGTTGTGTGTACAAAAAAAGTAGTGGAAAGAGCCTCCTCTTCTAAATTTGCCAGCTTAATGGTCTTTCATAAAAGCTTACTCAGAACCTATACCAGCTACAACTTACCTAGGGAGGATTGTTTTGCCAAATATAGAATGGAATTCTGTGCTTGTGGGTAGAGCAGACTTTAGTGTAAAGGTAGGAATGTGTAGACGTCACTCTGCCGGGTTAATTTCCATAACTCTTTGTCCAAAGTTTTTAGACCCAAAATATTAACAGCGACTGATTGATTTTGTTTACCCTTCAGGGCTTTTGTGAAAGAATAATTAGGAATTTGTTGTTGTCTCATTTTCCAACTTATCTTATTTTGGGGGGCATTATTTCTCATTTTGTCCCCATTAATATCTTTTTTTTTTCCTTGTCCTTTTTTAAAACCCTGTTCAGCAATATCTCTCCCCTCCTTACTATTTCTTTACCTTTTCTCTTCTCAGTTTCTTCTCCTCTCTCTCTCTCCCTTTATAGGTCTTCCTATCTTCCTATATGCTTCAATTTTATACGTACCCCCTTCCCTGAAAATAAGTTCTAATTCTTAAACCTTGTCTTCTATCCATCCGCTTTTTACTGCCCTCTCTCGAGTTCTGCTCGTATCATTCGTCGTACTTTGAACTTCAAACGTTCCATGAAAACCCGGGGTCAAATGAAGCACATTCATTTCTCCAAACCGGACTTTTTCTTTTTAACAATTTCATGTAAAGTGCTAGTAGTACCAGTTTATCAATGATTTAAGTCAAACACACAGCTTCTTTTTATAAATTCATTGATTTTTTTTTCTTTCTTCATGGTTTTTTTCAAAAATTGATAACTAATTACAACATAAATAATGATGATAAAAAACAAATTGTATAATTAATACATCATCAACATGACATACGTACCTTGTAAAAATAACATAGTATAATTATGAAGAAGGTTAGCAACATAAGCTAAGCTTGAAGGCGTGGTTGTCCTTTATAACCTGAATGTTTAATGAATGGGAGATTTGCTAGTTGGTGAAACTTGTTATTGGCCTTGGATATTTCTTGTCCGTTAGAAGCGTGTGGCTTCAAGATTTTTGTGACCAGAAGTAACATCATACAATCTATCAAAAAGTGATAAACTGACCGATTAGAAAAAAAACTATTTTATCGGGAAATTCTTTTAGAATCTAGAAATACACTTCTATCGTTCCAATTTTAAAAGGTGTCAACAATTTCTTGTCGACACACACTCACGAACAAACTATTACTCTCTCTCTCTCTCTCTGTAATTTTCCTGTCTCTCTCTCAATCTCTCTCTGTAATTTTCCTGTCTGTCTCTCAATCTCTCTCTCTCTCTCTCTCTCTCTCTCTCAACCTCTCTCTTTCTCTCTCTCTCTCTTTCTCTCTCTCTCTCTTTTTTCTATATTGCTCTCTTTATCCGTCGCTTTTAAGCTCTCCAACTGATTTACAGTACTCTCCCAGACAGCTAGCTCAGAGTATACAATTTGCATCACAAAAAGTTCTTTTCAGGCTGACTAAGCAATACATATTTATTGAAGTATATGCTGACATGGCCATGACGATGACTTTACAAAGCACTTTTTTTATGTGAAAGGTTTCGTTTTGGGGTGCGCCAAGAGAAAATATACACACACACACTCTCTCTACACCACGTACCTTTCTGTACCAAGTAGATTTATGCACTGCTGTGCTTTTCATTATCCAATTCATTGTATTGTGTCCGTTTGTTTGTAATTCATGGATGAAACATATTTCTGCAAACGGAATCTGCATTGTGATTCATTTCTGGGGTACGTGTTTTCCGAGCACTGCGCGTTACGACAAAGTGCCAATACCGGATCCGCCAGTACATGGATATCATTTCTTGTGTTTCTGATCGTCCGAAATAAAAGGATTTGAACGTCTGTTTCTTTATGACACATTCAAGAACAAACCTTTCCAGTTAGTTCTTATATGTCATTTTAACTGAATTGATAAATATACATGAGAACCCTTGGTATAGCTAGAATGCATTTCGTTAACACTTTCAACAATGCTTACGGGGGAGACTGAAAACCTCACGCGTTTCGTCGTTGTTTTGGACACAGCACATAATTCGGCAAACGGTAAGCTTCCAATTTGAAAATTCTCATGTAAAGTTAATTTGTTCGTAATGAGTAGGATAACGGACAGAGGCGATCTTCATAATGGTAAGTCGTAATTTCATTGTCTTTTGGATTTTAAATAACATTCCAATAATACAAATGTTCAATCAACTAGATTGGATGATTCCATTTATTTGAATAATTCCTTTGAAATGTTCGCTTGTCGAAATTCATAAGATTGGCGATATCTCCCAAAACATGGGGACTATCATGACACATTTAGGATCAAACAAAAACACTCATCGGGCTCTTCGATTTATGACAAGTGGTATGTCACAATGATTGAAATAATTTAAAACATTATACCTTTAAAAGAATCATGCTGCATGTACTGCCAGCCAGCAAGTTTCCATCCATCTTAGCTTCTTATCTTTTCTCCACCTTTAGAATAAAAAGTTCTCATTATATTCCTTTTTTTTCTTCCTTTCAACTCTACTTTTTTAAAAATATTTGGGGGCAAAATATGGCCTCATTTTTTGCCAAAACGTCATACCTTTTGTCCACGTATTTTATACGACAACTGCTTCAGATTTGATCTTTAGGTAGTAAATTATGATGAATGGAACAGAGAATGCTGATGAGGGCTTGTCATAGTCCATCGAAAATGTTAAACCAATGCGGACGGAAGTATTATGTCCGTTACGCTACTTTTTAACACTTTTGACCACATCATCGGGAATATATTTAAATCGAGCCATTATTAGCTGTAGATTAGACACGTGATGCCATAACAACGGGAACCGTTCATGTTGCTATGAGTTATCGTCGAGCTGTGGATGTAAAGTAGATTGAGCAGGGATGATAACGTCATCCTGTATAAAGGAATGAAGTGGAAAAAGTATTTAATGAGGCATTTTTTAAAATAAGAATATTACTGGGCCCGTTTTCAATAAACTTTTAAAAAGTTTATTGAACACGGGCCCAGGAAAATAGTTAAAAACTTTTTATTTAGGACTTCCTTTACCTAGAAAATAACATTCAAGATGAAATTGGAAATATGAGGTTGAGAAAGGGATGGAGTGAGGAGGGAATGTGAATGTTAAAATACATACAACATAACAAACAACGTACTTTTTATGTAACTATCTGATTATAAATTTGTGTACACAGGCTATACCAATTGACTTTGGATCATTTTTCGTAGGAAGAGAAAACCTTGAATAAACACGTTGTAAGTTTTGGCATTAAAAGAAGAAAGTTACGTATGCCGCTATCGAAACGTGCCAGGCACATACCTTTATTTTGAGAAAGAAAAACAATTGGCATTCAACACTTTATTTGATTAAAACAGCAGGATCTGAAAATCAGGCTCTTCCAATTATTTAGCATTTAAATATGAACTTTAAAGCTTATCTGTACTAGTTTATAGGAGGGATCTAGGACCCTGCAAGGTCACTGCACAGGTGGTTATCTCATCAACTCAGCTCTCAAATAAAATAAGGAAAAGAGGATCATGGGCAACCAATGGTCACCGATGGAGGGAGCAAGTAGCTACAAGTAGGACAGTGTGGCTTCACTAAAGTAATCGTAACATGTTATATGAACTTAAAGTACTCGTAAGGTGTTAATCGAACGCATTATAATTGAAGTATTCATAAGAATACCAACAGGAGCTTTCATATTGACATTTACTTGTGAGCCATGGAATTATAAACATTTACCGAAGCTCCTTGCTTTAATATATTTCACTTCATTTGAATCAGATGATATGCAAATGATAAGGTATAAGAAAATGCCAGAGACGTAACATCGGGACATGTTTTGTTGCTCCGTTACTTTTTACATGTATTAGGTATCTATTTCGTGATCTCGAATACATTTATCTTGTAAAAGGTAGACGATACCAATAACTCTATTTCTATCGTGCTCGAAATGCTATGCTAATTGAAAACATTTAAGGGCCATAGGCCCGAGACGATTAAATAAAATAAATTATAGACAATGAAGTGTAGATATCATTGTTATTTCCCAAACTCTGTTTAGCAGTTTACTTATGGCTGCTTTTTTGTTCACAGTCTAGACAAATTAACTAGTTGACCACTAAAACGCAAACTGGATCTTCGAATCAAAAGGCATAAATTATATATAGACATTTATCAAGAGTTTCTTAGTACTCTTTTTTCGTAATCATTAAATACTTTTCCTGTCTTTCTTATTATGCATTGTTGCATAATTCAGAGCAGTGTATAAAAATAATCTTCAATAACTTTAGTCAAATCTTAAGTAAAGAAAGGGAGAAGAAAAAAAACAAGATTACGGGTCCCATCATAGCTATGATTCAAACCTTAACAAGTTAACATAGTTATACAGTAGTATACAATTCATGTTTATAATTCATCGATATATCTCCATAAAATGTAAAGCAGCTTAATTCAAGTGAGGGTCTGCAAAGTCGATACAATCAAGGATCGAAAACACCGTGGTAGAACAGGCTTTTCCTGCATCTGTGCATAATACAAATATATACTGAGGAGAAGATGTTTCAAAAGACAATATCTGCATGAACTATGCAGAACATGAATTAGAATCATGTTATAATAAATGTTATGGGTAATACATAACGTAATGGGTAAAAATGCAAAATTTACATTGTCAAGATTAGTTGTAAGTACAAGTATAGATTTACATTATGTTTACGCTGTTATTGCATACGAACAAAATAAAGAGGGATCAGATTATGACATTGAAATTATGGATGTACCCCGGTGACATACTGCGGAAGGATATGGCAGAGGAAAAGCAATCAGGAGCCACCAAGGCATGCTTCATGAGGTTGAGACAGGCTTTTTCGTAGCCCCTATATATTTACCAGGATACATTTTTTAGAGGAAACTAGAAAAGGTTTAATATATTAACGTTGACAGGAAATTTCTGATAAAAGAGTCTTTAGTCTGAGAGCTTTCTGTTGACAAAGCAGTACAATAAAGAACGTTATACTTTTAATTATATTATTATTAATAAATTATTAATACCTCTGGCTGAGATACAAAACAGAGACAATCTTTAGATATGTCATTCAGAAACAAAGCCAAATTAAAACAAGCTTAGTCAGCTTGTATCGTTTCTTATCTGTCGCAATGGATTCAATAGATTTTTGGAAACAGTTGCAAAAAGGTATTATAAAAAATACTTTTAAAGAGAATGTTGGTAGAAAATACAAAACAAAATTAGTGCTTTTGACAAGGTTGTGTGAGTATAAAGTTATATATTCCTATAATTTGTGTAGGCACATAGGGTCATTAGAGATGTTTGGAGCATACAAGTATCTATGTCCAATTTTTCCAGCGATTAGATGCCTCACCACCTATTTTTTCTGAAGTACTAGTGTCGTGTCCATTAGCCTGATTCTCGTTGAGAGATGATAATTTTTGTGGAGATCGTAGGCAATGTTGACCAGACGTACCCGTTCCCGCTCTAGAGTCGCTGGTAGGTAAGTGCGCACGGCGATTTTCACTTCGCGAGTTGGGGCCTGACCTCCCACCGCCTGGGGATAGTGAGGTGGTTTTTCGAAAGCTCGAAGTATGTCCTGGTCTTGCATGTACACGAAGCGAATAATGATGGGGCTGGGGCTCTTCGTCCGTGATGTACGGTCATCGTTGACCTAGGCTTGCTTTACCGGCAGGCCATGGGTGATGATGAGGGGGACTTGTTCTGCTTCCCTTGACGGGATGAGATGGCA
>BEXV01000386.1:240638-256137 GCA_003118195.1 Hemicentrotus pulcherrimus
CCCCCCCCCCCCCTCCCCCAGCCCGAGTTTCCCGTTTCTCTTTCTTGTTTCTGTTCTTCAGGTCGTAGATGTGACCATGGCTGCTATTTGATACAAAACAATTATTCACCCTCATTTTGATTATTGTAGCACTGTCGAAATATCGAATGGATAATTTTCCTAAGCCCACTTTAAATTGCTCAAAAAAGCGCAATATACACAGTTAGTTAATTGTAAGAACGCAGACCAAACTACCCTCGTTTATAAAAATCCATCCAACATATCTTCCCTATGAGTTTTTAAAAAGTTACCGAGATTTGATCATGATGCTTTTTGTTCGTGACTCCTGTTTGCCTGATTCTTCTATTTTCCTGTTATCTTTGTTATCTCTATTATTTTTTTATATTTATATATTAAAAAAGAATATTTGTGTATACCTTGTGTTTAGTTTTTGTAATTTGTATTTATTCTTCGTAAATAATTTGTAATTACTGTGTTATTTTTTTAATGTAGTCTTCTTTTGTACAAGGACTTGCTGAAAACAGCCTCGCGGCTCAGAGCAGATTTGTTTATCACCATATTGGAATAAGTAAAACAAACATTTTAATGATTCTGGAAAACAAAAATCCTTCATCATTAAATCAAAGGCTCTAGTTTAGCCGCTTTCTCCCAATGCATGCAATTACTGCAGAGTTTACGTTTAATGCAACCCATAAATAAACTCATGTCAGTTATTTTGTTGTATCAAAGAAGATATTTCAGCTTACATAGAATTAAAAGGGGGAAAAAACATAAATTTAACAAAAAGAATATAAAGAATTGTTCCAGGCTATGTAAAATTAGATTATAATGTTATGTCAAAACAATTAATGAATGGGGACACAAACTCCTGTGGAATTATAATATCGTTTTAATACTGTGATGAAATTGGTTTGTGTTTTTCCAGCTCACTGCGAAAGCGTACGAGTTTGTTTAAGCGGCTTGAAATAAGAAGAGTCTTCCTCAAGACACTGATGTTGAGGTAGGACTTCAGGATCAGAAACCGTAAGTTTGTTTTTGTTTATCAATCATCATCAAATAAAACGTAGGCCTCGTTTGTGACATATTTGTTATTAATGGTTATTGATAACCTGTATTCGGTAATTACACTAGCGTAAATATCGCAAGTACATTTAGTGATTTAATTGGAAAGAGGTAAAAGTGAGGGTTAGGTGTTTAAATAAGATCGCTTTCCGCATAAGAAAGAACTTACTTTCATGCCTCTGCTCATTCCAACGATATGTATAACTTTTTGAAATTAAAACGAGGATAACGCTGCTAACGATAGATAGTAAAGGGGATGTCGAAAAGAATAACTACTATATTATGAACAGCAAATAAACCAATTGCCCAGTAATAATGAAAAATATTTCTGCTTAGACATATTATCTCCTCTCCATGGACATCAGAAATGAAAATATCCTTTTTTTCAACCATTATCTTTAATCATTCATTGTGCTCAATAGATAATTATTGCAACATATCATGTCCCACATGAAGTTCATTTTTAATACAACGGTCGATTTCCAGTTCCAGAACCAAGCCCATTTTCACTCTTTTTGTGTGTAATTCTCTCCTTTTTATAGATAAAACTTGGTATGATGCACTCAGTTCTTCATGAGACTCCATTCTCTATTTAATTATTTCTTTCAGTTCAATGCATGTTTACAAAGCCCCTTTTCTTTAAACAGTTTGAGTTTATAACGCCCATGAACCCGCCTTTGTGGCGAAAAAAATTGTCGTTGTTCCTTATATATTTGTTTACTGTTCGTGTTAATGATGAGAATGAATTCGCCTCCATCTGAGCATTTTGATATTACATTTTGTTTTAAAAATCTCACAATGTCATTTAATAATCAATGTCATTATAATACATTGGCTTGTTTTCCGTTTCCTTTGAAACAAAATAGCCAATGATCTAATCAGGCAGATCAAGAAAAAGTTCATATGCGATATAAAAGGATGTTATAGTTCTTAATATAAAACAAAAGGACCCTCCCCCACCCCACCGCTTTTCCAATTCTGAAAATTGGACTCAATTGGTCTCAAATGACATCATATAATTTTATTGCCTATACCATCGCATATCATTCCATTGCTAGTGCTTAAGATTTCATGAATCGGGTTACATATTTATTGATTACATGTCAGTCTCTTTATTTTGCAATGGAATCCGAAAAAAAAAAAATCGATTTACATAACGTTTTTAATTCTATTATATAGTTTATATTACAACGGTGGAAATATGTATTTTGTTGTAGGGCCAAGGATACCGGCATTCCGCTCATCCCATTTACAAAAGTGCCATCACAATCCAGTGTTCTGAATACTGAACACAAAGAAGCACAGAAAGATCATCATGCTGATGAAACGAGTATTTTTCTGTCTAATACGACTACAACAGTAACATCTGATGCAGATATAGAGGACGGAAAGACAGAGCTGTCCCACGGTGCTCCTGTGTTCCTCGATATCAACAGATTTGCTGATGGCTCGTGCATTCCAGTTGAAGAATGTACATCTCCTCTGCAGCCAGCAGAAATCATGGAAATCTTAGAGACTGATACGAACGATACGTCGGATGTAATATATAATATCCTATTAGATGAAATATCTCCGAGTGATGCCAGTGCGTTCTAACTAGAGCTACCTTTCAAACTTGAAAAAGACAAGATGGATAAAGAAGGATACACACCGCTCTACAAGGCAGCTTTAGAAGGTCTTCTCGAAAATGTTATTGATCCCATTGCATGGGGAGCAAACCCAGATAAACCAAGTGAAGGTGGACTCCGTCCTCTTTATGCAGCGGCTCAAGAAGGTCATACACATATCGTTAATTTCCTCATGCTGCAGGGAGCGGACGTACGTCTTCATACAGCGGCTGCAAAAAGTAATGTTGACATCTTAGAGAGCTTCATTGCGGAGAGACCTGAATTGAACCACGAAGATAACACTGGATGGACGCTTTTAAATGCAGCCGTTCAATTTGGCCATCTAGAAAACGTCAAATACCTCATGAATCAAGGAGCGGCGCAGACCAGATATGATGGAATGACCCAA
Source organism: Hemicentrotus pulcherrimus (assembly GCA_003118195.1). Classification (NCBI taxonomy): domain Eukaryota; kingdom Metazoa; phylum Echinodermata; class Echinoidea; order Camarodonta; family Strongylocentrotidae; genus Hemicentrotus; species Hemicentrotus pulcherrimus. The sequence continues at coordinate 243,717 of BEXV01000386.1, forward strand.
CTCCATGATGCGGCACGATGTGGTCATTTAGATATCGTCAAATTCTTCATATCCAAAGGAGCTGATTTGAACGAAGCAAATTTCATCGGGAGGATTCCTCTTCATAGTGCTGTTATTGACGGTAATACTGAAGTCATGGAATATCTCATTCAGCAAGGATCTGATGTGAACAAGAAAGATACCACTGGGTGGACGCCATTTAATGCTGCTGTTCAAAATGGCCATTTAGACGTCCTCAAATATCTCGTGACTAAAGGGGCGAAACAGACGAGTTTTCGTGGAATCCCTCCACTCCATGTCGCATCGCTATTTGGTCATTTAGATGTCGTCAAATACTTCATTTCAAAAGGAGCAGATGTAAACGAAGGAGACGCCAAATGGAAGATTCCTCTCCACGGTGCAGCTTCCCGAGGCCACATGAAAGTCATGGAATGTCTCATTCAGCACGGCTCTGATGTTAACAAGGCAGATGCAAAGGGTTTGACTCCATTCAATGCTGCTATCCGAAATGGTCAACTAGAAGCGGTCAAGTATCTCCTGACTCGAGGAGCGGAGCAAAACAGATATGATGGTATGACCCAACTTCATGCCGCAGCACAATTTGGTCATTTAGATATCGTCAAATTCTTCATAGAAAAAGGTGCTGATGTAAACAAAGAAGACGACGAAGGGATGATTCCTCTCCACCATGCAGCCTTCGGAGGTCACACAGAAGTGATTGAATATCTCATTCAGCACGGGTCTGATATCAACACAGAAGATGCTAAGGGTTGGGTACCGTTAAATGCTGCTGTTCAATGTGGTCATCTAGAAGCTGTCAAATATCTCCTGATTGGAGGAGCGAAGCAGAACAGATATAATGGTATGACCCCACTTCATGCTGCAGCACAATTTGGTCATTTAGATATCGTCAAATTCTTCATAGACAAAGGTGCTGATGTAAACAAAGGAGATGACGAAGGGAGAATTCCTCTCCATGATGCAGCTTCCGGAGGCCACATAGAAGTCATGAAATATCTCATTCAGTGCAGTTCTGACGTCAACAAACAAGATACCAAGGGTTGGACTCCGTTCAATGCTGCTGTCCAATATGGTCATCTAGAAGCCGTCAAATACCTTCTAATTGGAGGAGCGAAGCAGAACAGATATGCTGGTTTGACCCCACTCTATGTTGCAGCGCAATTCGGTCATTTAGACATCGTCAATTTGTTCATAGACAAGGGAGCTGATGTGAACGAACAAAATGACAATGGGATGACTCCTGTCCATGGTGCAGCTTTCGAAGGCCATATGAAAGTCATGGAATATCTCATTCACCAAGGCTCTGATGTCAACAAAGAAGATGCTAAGGGTTTGACCCCACTCAATGCTGCTGTTCAAGGGGGTTATCTAGAAGATATCAAATATCTCATGACTAAAGGAGCGAAGCAAAACAGATATCAAGGAATAACCACTCTCTATGCCGCGACATATTTTGGTCATTCGCACATCGTGGATTACTTTATATCCAAAGGAGCTGATGTAAATGAAGAGAATGACAAAGGGATGATTCCTCTCCACGGTGCAGCTATGCGAGGCCACTTGAAAGTCATGGAATATCTCATTCAGCAAGGATCTGATGTCAACAAGAACGATTGCAGAGGTTGGACGCCATTACATGCTGCAGTCAAAAACGGCCATTTAGAAGTTGTCAAATTTCTAATGGCGAAAGGAGCTAGGAGTACCACGTATCAAGGATTGACCCCACTTTACATCGCAACACGGTATGACAATGTCGATGTGGTAAACCTTCTTGTCTCGAATGGGTACGACGTGAACGAAAGAATTGAATGCGGCCAGTCCCCTCTTCATGCAGCATGTTATAATGGCAACATGGATATCGTGAAATTACTAGTTCACCACAACGCTAATGTCAATGAACAAGATGATGATGGATGGACACCACTCAAAGCCGCTGAACAAGAAGGACATCAACATGTAGCAGATTACCTCGCATTGAATGGAGCAGACATGCACGAGAGGGATATAGATGTAGATGATTTTACGCCGCTCCGAGAAGCAGCAAACACAACCAATCCACATGCAATAGAAGGTTTCTCACCTTCTAGAGGTGACCCGGAAGAGGAAGAAACAGGAGATCCACGACCTGGAGGCCACCAAAATATCATCACAAGAGGATATGTGACGGTGACAATGAAGGATGGACACACACAGTTAGAATCTCAGGTAGACTATGCGGAGGAGGCGAGTAACTGCCATCAAGCTGATGATACGGAGCGAGGAGCCAATGAACACTCCCTGAAGAGTCTCCCAATAGGGATCAATGGTGATGAAAAGGGTGGCAATGGGGAGTACAATCCTTTCATTCATGCCAAGCTGAAACGTCCTGACAAAGGTGAACAAGATCCAATGCTAGATCAGATGGAAGCAGTTAAGTGCACAGGGGCAATGGAAAGAGACACAACAACAAATGGGACAGACTGTTCTCCCCCTCGCAAACCTCAGACAGGGCAATACAACGGATTCGATCCACCCAATCTTCAAACCATGGAGGCTGACGGTCATCCGTCTGAAGAACCGGAATCTAGATGTCACTCACCAATTGACGAAAACAGGGAAATTAAGGTGAGTGGTTATCATTTGTTTAAGTTTTCTCTAAACAAAGTAAAAGCAAATATTTGATTGAAACTGTGGATAGAAAAGATAATGGAAAATACAGATATCTTTGAAAGCAACCATTCAGCCAATTCTAAAATCATCATGAATATGAAAAACAAAAGCTTCGTAGAAAGCAAAATTAATTACCTTCTGTACATAGCCCTATGATCAAAATTCTGTAATATGTTTTGCTTCAAACACACCTATGCAAGAGAAAAGGACTCACAATCTAAAAAATAGAGAATGAAAAATTACAACTATACACAGTGGTCAGTTATTTTTGGTGTAAGAAACAATAACGTGTTCATTTCGTCTTTCTCGTTGTTTTGTCTAATTTATCCTAGAGCACCCGTGCTGACCACTGTCGATATTTTGTCTTCTTAGATCATTTAATTTCACAGCATTCTAATATGTCATTTTCTATGATTTTATTGATTTTTCCTTCAGGAATCTTCTTCACCGATGAACGCTGGAGATGATCAAACAGTCGAAGAACCATCAGAGATTGAAAGGTACTAGTCACTGTCCGTTTCTTTTATTATGAAGAAATGTTGTTAATCGTAGAACGAGACTTATTTAGTGCATTTATTTCACCCCATAAGTACTTGCATCATTTAATAAAAACAGTTTTTTCATGTTTATTGATATTGAGAATTATTTTAGATATTCTTCATAATGTATATGAATAATTGTTTATGAAAAAAAAGCAAGACATGATGCGATACCCAGGGTACTGTTGGGGTCAATATTTTAAATCGAGCTATTTTTCCTTTGCCATATGTGGCTTGCATGAACATGTACTTCTCTTTGTCAACAGTTATACATACATATCTATTTTTCAGAGATTTTAGGGACCCAATTCGATTGGCATTTTTTAAATCAGCTAAATCATTTCTACAATTAAATTCAACAGCTTCCTAAAACACCCACCAGATGTCGTTCACCAAAAGTTGTATGACCGAAACCATGGCTCCATCCATGCAACATTCTCAAACCCAGTTCGGAAAATCAGGGTAAGAAAGAATTATTGCTCCCATTTATTATTTATCAACAAATTGCTTTGGAAGTTATGAAATAGAATTAGCTTAAGAAAAAAATGGATTATCATTCTGCATCTGTGCAAAACAAAACGTGTATGAGAACACTACCGAATATCAGTAGTTTTAATGTTGAATTAAATGAAGTGAGTAACCTCTAAGATTTGTACAGGAAGGCGTTAATTATCAATTTCAGGTTTTTACTGCCTCGTTATATTTGCTTTTCTTTTTCAGGGGGTAAGGAATTAATAACATTTAATCTTTTGCATATATTGAGAAATGTCACTTGATTCTGTGTTGAACATTAAATATCAGCATTGAATGGTGTCCCCCCCCCCCACAAAAAGAGAAGACAAATTATTATGTGACTTTTGTCAAATGTCATCTATGTTCTTTTTTCAAATTCATATCCTTTTGATTTAGACCAAACGTCAAAAATCGATTTACCGCTGTCCTTCAATGTTGGCCTTCGTACAAACTTTCCTGCAGATGATTGTCGCTTTGGTCATCATTCTTGCTGGAAGTCGAGTTCTCGTAGCAGGCATCGATATCATCGAACGGGTAACGCTACAAGCAGGTAAACCTGGTGTGGTCCCATTCTATCTCCCATGGCCACCTAATAGTACATCCCACGGTTATTATACCCTTGGATTTAAATCTATGCCTCGTCCATTCTGCATTAATGGGGAAGTTGATGTCAAGGGCTTTAAAAGCCCCTCCCAGGAATCAAGATTTACCACCTCATTCACAGATTTAGACACCTCTTCTTGTGTAAATCTGATGATAGATAACGTTGATATTCTAGACGGGGACGGGTACGTATTAACGGCAGTCTGGCATAGTTTTGAGAACGTTAGGTATGAAACTGTGAAGAAAGAAATTGTTGTACGAATCCCCCCCGGACCTGCTAAATGCTTCATCACCTTAAGTGAAAATAGTGACTATCCCTATGAAGTACACTGTCGTGCTACTTCTAGAAGCGTAACAACCACGATATCGTGTTACCAGAATGATCAGAACATTGACGTTAAGGGTGATATTACAGATAATGGGCTAATTACCAGTGGTATATTCTTGCTAGCCGATTACACTTATTTCCGTTGTTGTGCGCATGATATAACTTCGCATGTGAGTGCAAAAATGTGCAATGACTTCGAGTGGCCACACAGCAAAGAAACTACCAGACAGACTGTCCATACTGTACCTACATCAGTAACCACTTCCACGACCCAAATAGAATCTCATATAGCGTCAGGGGCTTGTAGGCAATTCAAGCTTCCTTCTCTGTGGCACTTCACATACCTGTTCGTATACATTCTCGCCTTTGTTACAATATACTAAACACAAAGTCTTCATATGTGATATCACTTTCTTGTTTAAAAGATAGTGTAATACTTATAAATAACTGAAAAACAAATATCATAGTTCGAATTCGAATGTCTTGAATATATAATGTTCAAAGTTTTGTTTTACTATTTCACATTCGTTTCTAAAAATCTTGTATAATATTTTTATTTGAAAGAAAATATCAAAATGGCCTACTTTCCAATTCGTTGTTATGTGAATGTATCCATAGGTAAATAGTCTATAGTCTGCTATATTTCAATAATTGAGGGAAAATCTTTACTAATCGATGGTATTCTCTTTTACCACAATGTCGATTTGACATAGACTATATCAGTAGTTTGCTATCACCAAGCCATGTTTAATCCCAAATGAAGAATGAAATTGAACCAAGGGGTTTATACAAGTTACACCTAGGATCAACATGTTGCTAAATGTATTCTCATCACTAATCATGTAAATGTTATTTTGGAGTATGATTTCATTTTTTAGATTTTATTTTGCATTTTTCATTTTCATGTTGAGCCGGGTGTTGCATTCTGAGGTTGGATAACGTGATATAGAATAGTGAATGCGTTAATGCAGAGTTAAAGCGTTTCTAGTTTCAAATAGGCGATTCATATTTATTTATCGATGTGTCAATAGAGTTAAATATGACGTTGGTAATGTACCACATTATGTACACAATCTTGGTTTCTAACTTATACATTTATTCATGAATTGGCAATAATTTATCAGAACTAATCCAGGAATATAAACCCTCATGGAATCTACGATCATCTTCACAACTAAACCCCGTATCTACTTCGGTGTCAAATCTTTGTTATAGTCATCGCTTTTTTTGCAAATATTCTGCTGAACTTTGGAACAAACTACACTTAAATGTCAAATACTGTCAGGCTGTCAACCAATCCAAAACCTGTCTTAAGACACAATTATTCAAAATTGCTTTTAATGATTAACTTACTCTATTCACATTGATGTTTATTTCATATGTGGGATTGTTTGTAATTTTATTATGTTCATAATGGAATTTATTATCCTTGCATTTTGCTTGTCAAAGCGCTTAGAGATTTCGGTGGAAAGCGCTTTATAGGCACCGTTTTTATCAGTAGTAGTATTATTCTCATGGAAATAAGAAATTTTCAGCAGGAACTCATGTCATAGTCATAGTACATGTATATTTTGTAATGCACGGAAAGACTTGTTATTTATTTATTAGTTATTTTGCATTTTGGATTTTATCATACAAAAAAAAAAAATTACGTAACAGATATAGCTAAACTTAATTTATTGATTTTTGTAAATGTTTTATATTGTAAATAAGTGTCATTATCATATTGGAAATATGTGTTAGTTTTGAAACAAATGTGCGAGTTTTATTTTGAAAAAGTACATTTACATTACATGGTTTGCACTCGTTGAACTTTTGTTTTTCATGTATGCTAGCATTCAAGTGCACTAATTAAAAAAAACATGGTTTGCACTCGTTGAACTTTTGTTTTTCATGTATGCTAGCATTCAAGTGCACTAATTCAAATGTGTATATATGCCGCAGTTTAAGTATAACATCTACATTATGAAACGCATTGTGCATTTTATTGCATTTTGCATTTTGATTTTATTTTACAAAAAAAAAAAAAAAAAAACTTACGTAACAGATATAGCTATTACTTAATTTAATGATTTTTGTAAATGTTTTATATTGTAAATAAATGTCATTATCATATTGGAAATATGTGTAAGTTTTGAAACAAATATGCGAGTTTTATTTTGAAAAAGTACATTTACATTACATGAAGTTTGGGGTACGCGTGCTTCGTTTTTTCGAGGCCGTATGAAGGAGGGATGTGATCAAAATAGAGTTATAAGAATGTGCATCAGTGGCCAATCTTGTTCTACTGCTGTCCTGAAAAAAGATATCGAATATTTGACAATTTGATCTTATTCAGAAAATACAATAATTTTGTATCATTGTACCACAAATATGGCTATTTTTTCCGAAAAGATAATGATCAGATTAGAACCAATAGTTACAATAATGCAGATAATGATTGTTCTTCATTCAATGAAAGAAGATTATTTCCCACCACTTACCTGCGACTTTTGAGGAACACATGTGTTTTGAGCACTTAGTTTGTAAATGCTTGAAAACCTGCGCTTTCTCGCGTTTCTCTAATATAAACATTTATCAAAACCATGATAATGAAAAGGTTATATACCCAGGTAGGAAATATTATATTGTTTTAAAGTGTTGTGATTTGTTTGAGTATGAACAAATCCATATAAACAGAGCACAAATGTTACAAGTGTAAATATAAACACGAAAGACAGGACAAGTGAAACAGACAACACATCAACGCATACATGTAGATATATGCAATCCAGTCTGTTTGATAGCGTCTTTGTAGAGGTTTATTGGCCTCACTTTGCATGATAAGGAAATGTTGATAGTAATAAAGAACCTCTTCACGTATTTTTAATCGTATGATATGGAATATGGAAGGATTATTAATGGTAATCAGTGGTAGTCGTTAATGGTATATTTTATTCTGTATTAAATATTGTATATTGATCGTTCACATGAATTGATAATGAATTGTATATAATGGATATTGTTGTCCGTATTCTGCATGCTTTGCAGCATATGTTTTGTATTTGTACAGAAGAGTATAATATGCATATTGTACAGTAATCTACGAATCTCACGGTAAATTCTGTTTTCAAAGATCGTCGTGTATAATAACAGAACATTTGTGCGTATTTTGTTGAACAAATAACGAAAGTTTCAAGTTTTATTAACGACATTATCACTATTGTATATGTATATCACTTATTATTTTACTCAATATCATAATCATGATAATAAAAAACCAACCTCTTTTGTATTGGGGTTAGACTAAATGCTTAGATTGTGCACCTTATTAAATTATAGTTGACATTCATACCGACCTATTTGCTCATATTACAAAAGGATGTTGGTCACAAATGGTCTAATTTTTACTAGTTAAGAAGAGCAATAAAGTTTTGAAGACCGTTTATTTCGCTCCATATATGCTCGTGGAATAATGATGCGAAAACAACATCAAAATACCTGCCATGAAGAGGAGTCACACACTAAAAACAAATATTGAACTATTTCACACAATTATGTTCATACATTATTCTGATTCATGGCTATACAAAATATACCCACATATAATTTACAGGAATACAATGAATGTAATAATGGTACATGCATGTATCAAAGAAGTAAATTACTTGTGTATTTGATATTTTTGAAAATTATCTTCCTTTGTAAATAACTTTATCATTATACGTTATATGTATAAGTTTACTTTGTGTTTCAGTGTTCTTCTATACAAACATGAAATTTTGTTTCAAACACTGAATACATACAATAGATGTTAAGAATGAACATATAACCTTTCTCTGCTTTCTTATATGATTAGTGGGTAATGTGGGTTATGTTACAATTAATATATGTTAAAAATCGCTTCAAAACTCCAACAACAAGCAAACAATATACCGTCGGCCTTATGCCAAAAGGGCCTTAACTGTTTTTGGCCATTCCGAGATAATCGCGTTTAAAGGTTTTGGCCTCTCTAATAATCAAAAGTTTGTGGTCGTTTTTTTGTTTTTGAAGCAGATTTCGATAAATATGTTAAGTTATTAAGTTTTACATGAAATGTGTTAAATGTGTTAAAAAATATTCAGAATTGTACATGCTATGTGCAAAAAACATGTTAGGGCCCTTTTGGCATAAGGCTTGAATGCAGCGTATTTATGCCAGAAGGGCCGTAACCTACTCGGCATTGTGCCAAAAAGGGGCGTAACCTACGCGTCGCTATGCCAAAAGGGCGCGCATTTTACGCGCGCACAGTTAGCGCCCTTCTGGCATAAGGAAATTTTCTTGTTTCGCGACACCTTTGGTTTGCCAGAAAGGCACTCCTAACGCAAATAGCTCATACGTGTAGGTTAAGGCCCTTTTGGCGTAAGGAAAACGATGAGATACGCGTTAAGGCCCTTTTGAAATTCATAATTATCTTCATAAATAAATCGAATTTCAACAAGTGAAGCACATCATTTTAAAGAGAATGATGAAATCTACAAGGTGATGTTAATAACTCAATAACCCCAAAAATCGGGTTAAGGCCCTTTTGGCATAAGCTGGTTATCATGCACTAACCATGCTATCCTCTCATGAATTTCAATAGTTGTGTGCACTTTGTCTTTAAAAGCTTAACAATTTTTGTTTCTTGCTTTTCTCTGGATAAAAGCATTTTTTCAAACTTTGGCAAAGACATAGTTATGTACCCATGCATGAAGTTATATATTGTTTGACAGCGGTGTGTTTTATTGTAGTAGAATGTAATCCATATCTAAAGGGCATACATATCAGAAAATATAAAACAAGAAAGACAGGACAAGCGGAACAGCTACCAACTCAACAACGCATACACGTAATTTTTTTATTCAATATAGTCTGTTTAATAGCGTCTTTGTAGAGGTTAATGGGCTTTACTTTGCATGATACTAGTATATTACTGGTAATAGAGATTTTCGTCACACATTGTTAATCATACTATATGTAATTTGGAAGGAGTATTGATAGTATTCAGTGGTTAAAGGTAATGCTGTATATTGTGCATTGATACATGTTTATCGTTAATGAATTATTTACAATATGTAATACATAGTTTACAATATTTGCCTACTTCGGAGTTTTTTTTAAGTGAAATTTGATATCTAGTGTATTGTTGAGTATAGTATTCATATTGTCCAGTTATCTATAAAAATCTTAGTAAATTGATCCACAAAGATTGCCATGTATTATAACAACAGACCCTCTCTGCGTTTTCAGTTCGAAGTTATAGCAAAGAATTGTTAATGAATATCCCTCAGTACTTCACATAAAATAATAATCATGATAAAAAGCCTAACCTTTGGTATCAATGGTACATGTACATGTACGTACACAAGAAGTAAATTGTTAATGTATTTGATAATTTCGAACGCGAGAGATTTGAAAATCATTTTGAAACTCATCTTTTTTTTAAAATAAAGTTATCACTATGCCATATGCCTTGCAAGTTTGCTCAGTGTTTCATTATTCTTCTTCCTAAATATTAATCGTTAATTTCCTTTTAACATTACATGGATACTTATTAGTATGCTTCTATGTGTTTCAGCTGGTTATAATAATAAACGTATCATTTATAGTAGTATGCAAGATGGCCAGCATATGGATTCTATGAAATGTTAAGGCTTTAAAAAAAGCTTTAATCTGTTCTTTAACCACCGTTTTTTAAATTGAATAATGGATGTCGTTAATTTTCTTTAAACATTTAATGGTACTAACCAGTATGCTTATATGTGTTCCAGCGGGTTATGATAACAAACGTATCAATTATAATAGTATGCAAGATAACCAGCATATACAAACTCTATGACATATGAAGTCTTTTTGTACTTTAATCTGTTCTGTAACCACCATTTTTTTAAATTGAATAATGGATGTGTCAGATCAAAATGAATGATCAAATTTGCTTGCTTTGCTAATAAACACCTAAATGAAAATAAATTGTTCTCAGATTTGTTATTATCTTGCTATGCATTGAGTAGGATCTTCATCCTTTTGAATATGATTTTCTTGCCTAATGAATGGTCCTTTTCTAAAATTAAAGAGTCATGAAGTCTGGTAAAAATCACAAATAATATACATGTCAGTACTATAAACAGGGTATATCATCGTATAAATGCCCTATACGTTTAAAAAGTTAGAATGGATTTCATGTGTGTAAGCCCCTACACCTTTACATGTGTGCGACGGTTGGTTTTACTGTGATATTCAAGCAAGAGTGGGTCTTTTATATACGGATAGAGAAATTGGAGGAGAGAGATGGGAAGAGAGAGAGAGAGAGAGGGACAGAGAGGGAAGATATAGAGGGGTAGACGGAGAAACAATGAGAAGAAGAGAGAAACAGTATTTGCTTGTCTGTTTGTGTGTGTCTGTCAGAGAGAGAGAGAGAGAGACGGACAGACAGATGTAGAAAAAAAGAATAGCACTGGAAAGAGCGTCCTCTTCTAAAGTTGCCAGCTTAAATGGTCTTTCATAAAATCTTACTTAGAACCAAAACCAGCTACAACTAACCTAGGTTGTTTTGCCAACCAAAGAATGTAATTGTGTGCTTTTGGGAAGAGTAGACTTTAGTATAAAGGAAGGAATGTGTAGACGTCACTCTGCCAGGTTAGTTTCCATAACTCTTTGTCCAAAGTTTATAGACCCAAAATATTAAGAGCGACTGATTGATTCCTTATCCTTCAGAGCATGAGTGAAAGAATCAATAGGAATTTGTTGTTGTCTCTCTCCCAACTTATCTTATATATTTGGGCATTATTGCTCATTTTCCCCATTAATTTCCTCCTTTTTTCCTTGTCCTTTTTTGTAACCCTTTTCAGCAATATCTCTCCTCTCCTTACCATTTCTTTACGTTTTCTCTTCTCCTGTCTTTCTCCTCCTGTCTCTCTCTTTGACAGGTCTTCCTATCTTCCCATGCTTCAATTTTATTCGTACCCCCTTCCCTGAAAATAAGTTATAATGCTTAAATCTTGTCTTCTATCCGTCCGCTTTTTACTACCCTCTCTCGAGTTCTGCTCGTGTCATTCGTCGTACTTTGAACTTCAAACGTTCCATGAAAACCCGGGGTCAAATGAAGCACATTCATTTCTACATACCGAACTTCCTCTTTTTAACGATTTCATGTAAAGTGCCAGTAGTACCAGTTTATTAATGATTTTAGTCAAACACACAGCTTGTTTTTATTGATTCATTGATATTTTTTCTTCTTAATCATGGTCTTTTTTTCAAAATTGATTACTAATTACAACATGTATAATGATTATAAACAAATTATATAATTAATACATCATCAACATAACATACGTACATTGTAATACTAACATAGTATAATTATGAAGAAGGATTGCAACATAAGCTAAGCTCGAAGGCGTGCTTGTTCTTTATAACCTGAATGTTTAATGAATGGCAGATTTGCTAGTTGGTGAAACTTGTTATTGGCATTGGATATTTTTTGTCCGTTAGAAGTGTGTCACTTCAAGGTTTTTGTGACCAGAAGTAACATCATACAATATATCAAAAAGTGATAAACTGACCGATTAGAAACGAAACTATTTCATCGGGAAATTGGTAGAAAAATATTTCTCAGCCAATCCTAGAAACGTCTTTTAGAATCTAGAAATACATTGTATCGTTCCAATTTTAATAGGCGTCAACCATTTCTTGACGACACACACACACAAACAAACTATTACTCCCTCTGCAATCTCTCCTCTCTCTCTCCTTATCTCTCTCTCTCTCT
>BEXV01000387.1:0-46792 GCA_003118195.1 Hemicentrotus pulcherrimus
TTTAGTTTGAATAATGCCTTTCTTCCTCAACACCTTCTCATACTGTTCAGGTTGGACATCCTTGAGAAGCTCGAAGACTTCCTCTGCCTCCTTTTCTTCTTTGGTCATAGGCTTTTTCTTTTCAGATTTCTTCTCTTCTTCCGGTTTCTTGGGTGCAATCTGGATTTCAATTTCTGTCGGAGCAGCCTCTTCAATTTTTGATGGTTCAATCGTTATAACCTTCTCCTCTGGCGCAGCTTCGGTAGGTTTCTCGAGAGTAACTTCAAACTCCTGAAGAGTTGCTTCCTCGGCTTTACGCGTTTCAACCATCTCGATGTGTTTTCTGATGACTTTAGTTTGAATAATGCCTTTCTTCCTCAACACCTTCTCATATTGTTCAGGTTGAACATCCTTGAGAAGCTCAAATACTTCCTCAGACTCTTTCTCTTCTTTGGTAAGAGGCTTTTTCTTATCTGGTTTTTGTTCTTCCTCCGGTTTCTTGGGCGCAATTTGGATTTCAACTTCAGTTGGAGCAGCCTCTTCAATCTGGCTTGGTTGAATTGTGAGAACCATCTCTTGTTGTGCACCTTCAATGGGCTTTTGAATAATTTCATCAAATTCTTTAGACGTCACTTCAACTTCGGTTGTCTCAGCTGTATCTAAAATCGGCTCCCGATCAGTTGTTATTTCAAGAGAGACTTCCATTTCTGCTGGTAGTTTTTCCTTCTGAAATCAGAATCCACGAAATCTGAATGTTACCCTCCATGGTATAATGCGAGCTTCATGCTTTGCACGGGAAATAAACAAAACTCCAAATCAGCTGAGCGGAAAGGTCTTCAGATTCTTCATGCGAGGTTCAAGTACCAAACTGAAGCTCCTTTTCACAACGCATGCAACTGTAGCACGGACAGTAAATCGTATGCAAGCTGATTGGATGGGCCATTTTCAGTCGAATTTTCTCAGATCACCAGGCATTTGGCATACACTGGACCTTTGTCATGCCCATTGGTGTCTAAGAATAAATAGATTGAAGATGACACCCCAACGCTTGATAGAGAACCAAGCAGCTTCATTGCTCGCATGCAATAGTAAAATAAATTCAAACGTGCTGAATATAACATAATCGTTTTAATCATCCTGTTCAGATGTTTTTGTTGTCGTTGCTCTTTATGCCACAGTGTCACAACAACATACAAACATGGAGCTCTCTAAAGACCTTGTTTACATGTATATATTCGTTGGAAATAAGAAGCACTTTATCATGCGTTTCCATTCAATGCAGTGTAGACAAACCTCGAATTGCAGCAACATGCCAACAAAAATAATCTGGAAAGAAACGGCATCAACATGCTAATGACCAAATCCAAATAAGTAAGGCAAGTGCTAGCTTGAAGAAATAAAAAATTAAATCTGCAGCTTTTAAATCCACTCTTACCAAATTGGAAATCCATTATAACACATTTGAAGATTGAAAAAATATTTAAAAAAAACTATTTTGATATTAAAAAGATATAAATAAACACAAAATACGACAAGTAATGCGCTATACAAATTGCTCAAAATAATAATAATGGCGAAGCACATGTGTAAAGTTTCAAAACTATGAAGTCAAAACCTGTATATCTTTTCGACCCTTTCGTCGTATACGTATGTTTTTTCAAGACTAAAATCAATTGAAAAATACCATTTATCCTAGTTGAAAAATGTCATTTGATATAAAGACTTTTATATCATCATAATATGTTATACCTGTCAGTGATTTTGTTATTGCTTTAAGCCATCTACATGTGAAATAATTGTATACACGTGACCACCCTGATCCTGCCTATATACATGTTAAAAAATAGAAATAGAAGGGGGAAAGAGAGCATTCATACAAGATGCTAATGAGGATACACGACAAAATGAAAATAAAGATATGTAGGACTATCAAAATGTACATGAATCTGGCTATGGCTATCTCGTATCTTTACTGAATTATTATTTGAAAGATATGTGAGGTTTTTTTAAAGCATGCTTTAATTGCAAATTGATTTCGGGGTGAACAAACTCTTTCTTGGAAACGAATCTTAATCGTATTGTTTTCAAAACGGTTACTTTTAAAACGTAATTTATCTTCACTACAACTGATAATCTGGAAAAATAAGAGGTGGACTGGGAAAATTTAGGTGTGAGGAGGATATATCCAACCCTAAACGTATGCTTTGTATGTTACATATAAAGACGCCACAGACACATTCATTTCACGAGATCGCTCACAATGTACACTAAATATGTACACTTCATTCCGAAAAAGAGCTTTTTAATTATTTTTGAAATCAAATATCCCTTGTTGTGTTTACAGTCAGCTGGAATATTAAGTAGAATAGAATGAATACAAATCGTTGCAACGCAATTAAAGGTAATCTGCCTTTCTGCCTTTTGACAGGATATCTAAATAAATCAAAGCTGTCTAACCATATATATCTTTGTCCCAGTTCATAGGCCCAAACAAGTTTCTGTCGCATTCATAATAATTATCTGTTAGATACATATTCATTTAGGCAACTTCCAGTTTCTGAACATGAACGTTGTACATTATATGAACACAGCAATCATATCCGTTCATAAGGAAAAGCAAAGTATATGTAGACTGAGACTTTCTTGGCCAGATTTATCGGACTTTGATTATAACGGAGTGAAGACGGACCTCACATGTAGAGATTTCATACGCAGGTTATTGACATGATTCATGATATTTCGATGATATATCAAAGAATGATATGAAAAGTAAAATAAAAGCAGGCAGACTGTTCGATAGTTTGGCGGAGGTCAAATCCATCACACTCTCGACAAATTGCACAAATTCCACACAATTGCAAAGTCACAATCACACGGCACCACGGCCCCGAAATCATTACTTTATTAAAAATGACTTAATGTACATGCATTACAATCGATAACATCTTCCGAAGCCACGTGCGCAACATCTCCATATCATAAATAAGCCTGTGGTATGGACAGGTTTAATCAAAATGAACAATTTTGTTTTTCAAATGTCAACTTGCTTTATCACTAAAACCTGATTTATAGATATCTGATTTTGATCGAAGGAAAATAGTATTTATCCCTATCATTTCTTAAACGATTTCAAGAAATTCTCGACAATGAGCTTCATTCGCACAGAAAGCCAAATCGAAAAAAATGTATTTGCTGCGTCTATTATCTTGCAAAATGTACAAATAGTAGCAAGAAAAAACGTATAACGTAATCTAAAGGTGAATTTACAAGAATCTATTTGAGTTTAAATACGCCTGATTTGATTGCTCACAAGGTTTGGCAAGACTGAGAAATATCCTAAGAAGGTCAAATTAACTAATTTTGGTACACCTTTTCCATGTATGTATCTAGCACAGAGACTATAATGTTTGCTATTACCTGCACATAATCATTTTGTTTAGTACTAAAAGGAAGACTCACCTTAAGTTTAAATATAGCATGTTGGATCTCAGATTCATCGTCTGAGGGTTTGGCGACTGTGTCCACAGAATCTACAGGTTCGACAGCTTCTTCTTGCTTACGTCTTTCAACAAAGTTAATGTGCTGCCTAATAAGTTTGAATTGGATGATGCCTTTCTTACGTAGAACCTTTTCATATTCACGAGGTTCTACATTCTTGAGAAGCTCGAAGATTTCTTCTTGCTCCTGTTCTTCTTTCGTCATAGGTTTCTTCTTTTCAGGCATTTGGATTTCAAGAGAGACTTCAGTAGGCATTTGTTCCTCCGGTTTAGTGGGAGCAATTTGGAGAGTGATTTCGGTTGGTGAAACTTCTTCCGGTTTCACACCATCAATGGTTATTGCCGTCTCTTCAGATACAACCTCGGTTGGCTGAACTGTTACTTGTTCCATCTCTGCCAACACTGCCTCTTCGGCTATGCGTTTTGTAACCGTGTCAATGTGTTGCCTAATAACCTTGTATTGGATGATGCCTTTCTTGCGTAGAACCTTTTCATATTCCACAGGTTCTACATTCTTGAGAAGCTCGAAGATTTCTTCTTGCTCCTGTTCTTCTTTCGTCATAGGTTTCTTCTTTTCAGGCATTTGGATTTCAAGAGAGACTTCAGTAGGCATTTGTTCCTCCGGTTTAGTGGGAGCAATTTGGAGAGTGATTTCGGTTGGTGAAACTTCTTCCGGTTTCACACCATCAATGGTTATTGCCGTCTCTTCAGATACAACCTCGGTTGGCTGAACTGTTACTTGTTCCATCTCTGCCAACACTGCCTCTTCGGCTATGCGTTTTGTAACCGTGTCAATGTGTTGCCTAATAACCTTGTATTGGATGATGCCTTTCTTGCGTAGAACCTTTTCATATTCCACAGGTTCTACATTCTTGAGAAGCTCGAAGATTTCTTCTTGCTCCTGTTCTTCTTTCGTCATAGGTTTCTTCTTTTCAGGCATTTGGATTTCAAGAGAGACTTCAGTAGGCATTTGTTCCTCCGGTTTAGTGGGAGCAATTTGGAGAGTGATTTCGGTTGGTGAAACTTCTTCCGGTTTCACACCATCAATGGTTATTGCCGTCTCTTCAGATACAACCTCGGTTGGCTGAACTGTTACTTGTTCCATCTCTGCCAACACTGCCTCTTCGGCTATGCGTTTTGTAACCGTGTCAATGTGTTGCCTAATAACCTTGTATTGGATGATGCCTTTCTTGCGTAGAACCTTTTCATATTCCACAGGTTCTACATTCTTGAGAAGCTCGAAGATTTCTTCTTGCTCCTGTTCTTATTTCGTCATAGGTTTTTTCTTTTCAGGCATTTGGATTTCAAGGGAGACTTGATGTTTCTTTTTAATATCAGTTTCGTCCTGTAAGCAGAGAAGACATTTACGTTCATTGCGTCTTATCCATTGATACCTTTTTAAAATTTATATCTGTGCACTTATCATGCGGCAAATGACAAAATAGGTATTGCCATTCCAAATAGCCATTCCTATCAGCCATTCAATGAAGAAATCGATGCTGAAAATAAAGCAGGTAAATAATACTGCGGAAACCATAATTCATTCCTTCATTGACATATCCTTCCTCAATATCCAAGATTACCTGATAAAAGACACACTGCTATGTGAGTGTATGTCAGGTTCTTCTATAGATTTCATGAGTAAAAAAGATGTATCAACATCGATATTTTTCGAATCAATCACTCACTCTTTACGACTTTTTCCTGAATCGTTAAAAACAATGAGCAACGTACTTACGGTCCATTACGATTCTAGGAATAGATTAGTAAAGAGGTGTGATCTTAATTTTCTTCGTCTCTTTCTACTACTCTGTCCTGCTGATGATGATGTGCTCAACTCCCTGCCCCATCAGAGGGATTCTTGGAAAAAATACACGATTGCTCAAAAGCACGACAGAGTATCCACTTTAACAACCTTCTAGCAAGTAGTCAAGCAAAGCTCACCTTTCACTTCAAGGTGTTAAATACAGCCATAGGCATTCACGCAACTCGTTGCCATGCGACGTAAACGCAATGAGAAAGTATATCATTGTTCCAGCAATGAGCTCAATATGACTGTTTTATCTAGGTATCAACTATCACAGTATGATTAGATTTTCAATAGGGTGTGAAGTCCTGCATGGGTAAATATGAAGACGCCGAATCAAATTCGTATTATTGTATCATTGTTCGCGAATAGAACAAAGGTGTTTTAAATCTTACTATAAATACCCTCTACTTCATATTCCCTAAAAGAAGTTAGTCGACATAAAGCATGACTATGTTAAATAGAATCTTGATCTCCATAATATGTGGAAAATGGTAAGAATATAGACCCTTTTCAATGTTCTTTTTTCACTCAAACACAATTTAGTTTTCAAGATCACTGAAGTCTATTTCATCGTGGATTGCAACAAATACGTAGTTTCTCCTGGGTTTAATATCATGGGGCCAGTATCTTAAAATGAAAGTTATATGATATACGGCCTAAGGCTCAGATCATGAAAAGTTATGAAAAGTTTGATGCTTTACTAAATAATCAAAGGCTAAGCCACTTTATGGAATGTTTACACATTCATTCAAATATATGTGTGAGTCTAATATTATAGTTATTTTTCTTTCTACATATAAAAACAGGAACCTAGCAGATGTAAACATCCAAGCGGACACAACACACAAATAAAACCACTCTCTCTCGGAAAGCATTCTGCATTTTTATAACCATTTCAAAATCATCAAATCATTCAAATACATAGAAGTAACTGATATTGTATAATCACACGCATGGATGAATAAGCTTTCCATAACCAAGTGAAGCTCGGTTGCGGTAATAAAATAAAATTTCAGCATTTAGCAAAAACGGGCACCACAAGTACACAGTGTTGGTAAAAGTAAAAGTTATTTTCCTTCATAAATATCCCGACAAAATGTGCATGAATTCACGTAAAGTAAACAGTGTATTCAAATAGGGATAAACGTCCTAGTGAGACCGAACCGATCCTCAATCTGATTTTTTTGGGGGTCCCGTTTCTTCTTCTCATCCTATTCGAAAGAAATTGATTGTTTTTATACGCCACCTCCATGAACTAAGCACGAATTAAAACCGCACAAATAACTTTAACCTGCAGTGTGTATTGCCGTTATGTCACCCAGCTTGAATCATCACAACTTTCTTCAAATACAAAATCAAATCAAATCCTTTCAAACAAGCAAATTATTTCAAAGAGTAAAGAATAAGAATACAATGCCTCATCCACATGCACGGCGTTATATAACACTTATTGAAGAAGTAAACAACCTTAGATCATTCAAGCATGTACGAAGGCAATATTCCAAGTGCATATTCCAAGCAAAATATAGTACATGCACGAGAACATTTTACAAAATATGCTTAAGAATTATCACTTGATATCGGTTTGATGAAAAAAAAAATGTTATGTATCTCATCGTCGCCAATAAGTTCATCATGTTCTACATCAAAATTTTCTTAAACGGAGTATTAAAGACGTGTTATAGAAAATAACGCGCGTGTTGGGATTCTACTTTTAAAAGTAATATCATGTGTCTATAGAAACTTTTGACAAAAAAGATAAAATCACATATGATGTAAACCAACTTCATACAAATACTTGTGGGTATATCACGAAAATGAAAGAGACACAATTTAAATTGAAAGAGGACAGACAATGACATGAATTCAATTTTTTTTTTCAACTAATAAACAAACTATCGAAATAACCTAATCTGAAACCGAAAACAGTGAATATTCACGACAAATGACATGCAACTAACCTGCAACTCGACCTCGACTCTATGCCTCTCTTCTTCCTCAGCTTTCTTCGTCTTAACCATCTCAACATGCTTGCGGATGATCTTGAAGTCGATGATGCCGTGCTTTCGGAGGACCTTCTCGTAGTTTTTCGGCTCCTCGTCCTTGAGCAGCTCGTAGATTTCGATATCCACCTTGGATTCAACGACTTCGGGCTTCTTCTCCTCCGGCTGGGGTCTGTAATGAAAGATTATGTTTCAGTTTTAGAATGAACAATTACTTGTTTCAATCTACTTATATGTAATTTCAATATAAAAATCTATAGCATATTCCAATGGGACATCGGAGAATACCGACAGCCCAAGGGATCTATGTTGGTTTCATAATCCCTCAACACATTTGGAAGGCAAGTCGGTCTCTAGGGCTCTCCGGTCACCGGCCGCGTGAACCCTCTGACTTGTGAGAAGGCACACGAGACCGATGTTGGCGGTCTCTTCCAGCGTCGGCATTATAGACTTAAAACTTTTATAGAAAACTGACTAGGATTTCAGCGAGGCACGTTAACAACGATTATCTAAAACAGATGTTCTACTCCCCCTCCCCATTGTAGACATGTTGGACTTCTCCATCATTGACAACTAAACGAGAGTATGGCTACATGAACTAGATGAAATTGGCTTGCTCTTCTGCTGCCTTGTAGAAAAGATGAAGACGTGTATCCACACCCATAACCAAGTGTATATTTGTAAAATTGCATATTTTGACATCGCTACTGTATACACAAAAACAGGAGTAAGTTTACAAACGGCCACTCGAATATTGTCAACTCACTTTTTAAGTTTGGCCTGTGTCGCTTCCGGCTCTTCCTTAGGTTTCTCCTTGACCACTAGAGTGACGGTCAGCTTTGCCTCCCCGTGAGGGTTGGTCAGTTTGCAGACGTACTTGCCAGCATCGGTCATCTTGGCGGATGTGATGGTGAAGATTGTCTCTCCAGAGGTCTCGTCTGATTCAATGATGTACTGTGCACTGGGTTTGACGGCTTTCCAACCTTTGTTCCAGGTCAGGGTCGGGTAAGGGAAACCCTCAATTGTGAACTTGAAGGTTGCATCCTCGCCTATAATTAGTAATATATAATATGAGTATATATATTTCAAAGGATACAATAATGATATGCTGATGATAGCTTCGTAATGTTTATTGCAACAATGGTAATGAAAATTATAAAACAATATTCTAGTATCATAATAACGTTAACGATCATATTCAGAAGAAAAAAAAGTGTAATGAAAAAATGATGTTATGTAACATTGCACGAAACATTAATCAATTAAAATTTCACATGTAATGATATCTAAAGTATTACATTTATTTATTATTATGTTACCTATTTCTAGCTTGACCCAAGTATTTAAGGTACCCCTTGAATAATGAATAATTATATTTCCCTTAGGTTTAATAAAGAAACCGCCCTGTTTCGGTAAGTAGTGGATTAACACTAATATGAGAAACAGGTTAGATACAAACAAAAATAATGATAAATATTACTGATAACTTGTTTAGTACTCACCCTCTGTCACTTCAAGCGTGATGGTAGTCTCTGAGAAGGATGGCTTGGTTGGCTTGGGTTTCTCAACTGAAAGGGAATATTTATCGAAATTATTCGTTTTTCTTCTTCAATGCCTCTACCAAAATTGACACTGCCAAATAAACCTTGAATAAAATTGCCCATGATATATACTACTAATCGGGTCATGATTTGTATTTATTTAATTTTGGCCATTTTAAGATATTTTTTACAGAATGTTTGGTAGGAGCGGTAGTATATCACTCAAGATATTACAAGCAAAGATAGAGATTCATAAGGGCACACGTAATTATGCAAAGTACTTGGAAGACAATGGCTACCTGCTGACACGTTAGTATGTCCTGTATTGATAAGGAACTGGACATGAAGTTAATCGGTCCCAAACCGGTCTCTATCCATTTTAGGTACATAAAAATACAAATTACATCTTCAAATGTGTCTTTACAGATTCAGATATAACGTTAAGACAAAAGGGACAGGATAAATAGTGGGGACATGTTGATGGAACAGCACGGAATAAAAGAGACGTATAAAACATCCAAAGAACACAGGACATCACCTTGATCGAACAATATAACATACATTTTTGGTATAACACAATATGCTTGTTCACTTTGTCAGCAAGCAAAACAAACATAAGTTATCCTAGAATGTTGTGCGTATTCTATGAGTGTGTTCTAAATTAGTAATGCTTCACACAAATATGATATCTGTTGTACCGAGGGAAAATGGACGTATACAATGTGTGGGATATCAATGGTCAGTATTTCGTGTTTTATAATTGTTGCATAATGGCACTCACCTCTTTGGACTTTTAATCACAACTTAAGCGATGATTTAACATGCACTGTATTCCTCGGAGAGGTTTACACCTCCCCTTTGGAGTACATGTATGATTTCCAATTCCGTAAGATACGGAACCATATGTGCCGAATATATTGCATCATTTGAAATAAGTTTACAGAAACACATGCCAACTAAAAAGTATAAGATTTTATTGTCATAACAGTATCAAAGCTTCATCATGCATTTCTAATTGTACGGAAAAAATATTGACAGTCGTCATATAGTTAAAATGAGCAAAAAATATAAAGCACTACGAAAAAAAAAATGAAACCTATGTGCCAATGTGGAATGAAAAAATAGACTTCATCATGCAATCTATTTTTGCTAAACCTACCAGGATGAAAGCAAGGTCATGTGGAGGAATCTACATGTACCTAAATGACTACTGTTCCATCGAAATACTCTATATTTTCATTTCATATTCATTTCATATCATTAATAACTTTATTTATGATATCATTATGAGTGATATGCATGTCTGTATTATCAATATATCTCCTGAGATTGAATCTTTTAAAATCTGTTATATTTGTTCAGATCGCAGCTTGAGGAAATAACTAAAACGCGTAAAACAAGAGCGATACAGTATTTCAGAATTTGATCCAGGATAAGGTAAGAAACCGTTTCAAATAATGCTAATCCATAACATAAATGGTGATATCTATAAATGATTCTATTTTAAGTTTATTACCTTCAAATACAATTCAAATCAAATAACAGCATTTCTGTCCTTATTATCATTAATATATATATATATATATATTTGTCTTCAACGCTTAAAATCACATTCATGGTATCCTTCATACATGTAACTCAATGCAAAAGTAAAATGGAACGAGGTTAGGTACTTATCCATTACTACACCCCCTATTTTTAAATAATCCTTTTATAATTGACGACTTGCTCATATTACTTGCCAGAAATATTCTTCAGTTTTAAGGTAAGTAATACGCTATTGATGTACTCATGTGGTGTAAATCATTTTCCACCACATATCCTAAGTGAATAAATTTGTCTACCATGTCTCTTTTAAGTGGTGTCTACTGCTAAAAATTATATAAGAATTATATCTAAATTTTGAAATCAATCCCACATTCCCACGTTTTGGACACATCTAAACTTTCTATCACGCCTTAACTAATCACTACCCAAAATGCAGGTATTATAGCCAAAGGTGAGGTGAGGTTCAAGCATGGAGAGCTGTGCGGAAAACGATGGTGATGCAAAAAGATAATTTGATGTGGCCTACTCTTGACGGTCACTTGGGCTGATGAGGTGTCCTCCCCGACGTCACTGACCGCCATGCATTCATACTTGCCCTGGTCAGCGGGCTTGGCTTGCAGGATTTCAAGAGTGGCAACCCCAGCCTCATAGGTCTGTGTCTGTGTAGGTGTGGGCTCCAGTAACTTGCCTTCCCTACAGGATAAGTAGTATTATGAGAATTGATGATCGGCCACGAGCAAGCATGGTTATGCTCCCGACACAGAGTGGGTGATGGTTATCAAATCACCAATTGTCTATATTCATGATCAGAGTTACCAAAGTCTTGTCAAATAATGTGCAACAAAAGTAATAATGGAAAGCGCTTTTATTCTACAGTGTGAAGCTATGTTCTTTTGTTTTTTGCTAGATCTAATGGGGTCAATGTACCATTCCAAATTCCTCCTTTTTAACATATGAAAATGAATAACAATCTAATAGTGAACTGTCGAAGAGCAGAACTCCATGACGAAAATACAATGCTGAACCCCGAAACCATCTCAAAGGCATTAAAGGAATAAAAGGCAAAATATATATGTGCAGTACTTACTTATACCACTCAACGTCCGGTATAGGTTCACCAGTTACTGTGCAGGTTAGAAGAACAGGAGCTCCTGTCTTTACCGTCTGTGGGACAAGGAATGTTGGAGTGATCTTAGTTCCAGTCTAACAGGTTAAACATACATCATACATGTATAGCTTTACTACGAACAAACTCCATTATGGAGAATATTAATCCACTGCATTTCTTCTTAAAGGGTGACTAAAATACAAATTCGTGTTGACTTTTGTTGATCTGTAATAATGTATACATGACATACTTTTTGACTGTTTGATGTACATTTATGTCATATATTTTATATCAATTTTTGTCATTACTTTTGTTGTACCTACTAAGCTCCATCTCTTAAACAAAAAACCTCCAAAAGCCTATCACTTCTGCGACATCATCATGCCAGTCAATCACTAGTCAGCTATATAAACATGAACAAAAGTGGTATGCATGTCCTAATCCACTGGGTACCTTATTGCATTAGCATTGCATGTTTTCATATAATAGCCCATTGAGACCCTTTTTGTCATGGTGTTGCTTGGAAATTTCTGACATAGCAACTGCTTAAAATATAATTGGATTTTGTGAGTGGGTATTGTATAAAGTTAATGCGACGAGGCAAAGAAAATGTCTGCATCTGCCTACAACTTTGATTGTATAAATGGACTGTTAAATTTGACTCTTTTACCAACATGTTATCCTACGATAATTGCCAGTCATCAATAAATATACTCACCATATGATAGTAAGCTGTAGAATTTAATTTTTAAAAACGGAGCTCTAAACCAGCGCAGCTGAATATATTTTGTATAAAAGCTGCGCTATATAAATTTATTATTATTATTACTATTATTATCAAGCAAAGAACTAAAATCTATTTAGGATTGTTATCAAGGTGATTAGAAATATATCAATTTATCACCAATTTCATGCACAGTTTAAATGTGTGAAGTAATGAATGAAACAATTTTACTTTACCTGTGACTGAGATAACCCTATGTATTGTATTCGGGGTCTACAGACTAGGGAGAAATGTTTTTGAAGTTAATACGCTGAGACAACGTATATATCCCAAATTCATGCATTATCGTCAAAAAGTCATACATTAGTCTTACCTGGTCTTTCAATTTGTCCACAATGACAGGGGCTGCTTCTCTGACTTCTGCCTTCTCCAGTGGCATCTCCAGGGTAACGGCCTCCTCAGGTTTCACCTTCTCAACCCCCACATCTATGTGCACCTCCTGCATCTCTTCTGCATCCTGTGGTTTGCCAACTCTAAGGACTGCCTCAGACTTTTCAGGTTGTACCTCTATGGGAAGGACAATCTCGGCAGTTTCCCTTGGCTCCATAACTTGGGGTTTGGCTTCTGCAATGGTTACAACAGGTTTCTCATCAGGGAAGGCCTTTTCAACTAGAACATCTTTGGAGTCGGGTGTGATTGCAGAGATACCGATATCAGTGATGTCCTCTGGAGCTTCTTGAGCCGAGAGTGCGAATTCTTTAGGCTTCTTGGTCACTAGAATAGTTGCTTCTTGATCCTTCGGACCCTGGGGCGCCTTCTCGACATCAACGACTGCAGTTTCATCTATAATAGGCTTCTTCTTCCTAAGGATGGCTCTAGCCCTACCCTTCGGAGACTTTACTTCTTCGTCCTCTTCCTCCACTGTGTCAAGAAAGACACGTCGTTTATATTCCACATCAGGCTGCTCCAGCTCTCGCACCTGTATTTTCAATTTCTGTTCCTTATCCTTCTTCTTCTTCTTTTTCTTTTTCTTTTTCTCTTTCTCTTTCTTCTCTGGTTCAGGCTCTTTGCCTTCGTCATGAGGCAATTCTGGTTCCAATATTGGCTCTTCTTCCAGAACTTCCTCTGTAAGTTCTTCTTCCTCATCATCATCATCATCGTCGGAATCAAATTGTGCACTTTCAGAAGGACCCTCATCGATGGTAACCGAGATAGGTTCTTCTTCTGGCCTGTCTTCATCATCAGGGTTATCTTCAGGTATGGGAGCTTCCACTGGAACCTCAGCAGCTGGTGGGATATTCTGAGGGCGCTTCTCTGCGACGTCCGGTTTTGCTTCCTCGGGAAGTAATTCAGGCACCTCAGGTGCTTCTGCTGCAGGAATTTCGACCGTCACTTCAGGAAGTTCTTCAGGTAAGGCTTTCTCAGTTGGAACTTGTGTTTCGAGTGCTTCTTTAGGCGCTACAACAACCTCCACAGCTTCAACTGTTGCTACCTCTTCAGCAGATGGAGTTTTCTCTGTTGGGTTGAAGAAAGTCGGTAGGCTCAGTTGGTGTTTAAAAGCAGGGATGTGGATGAGAATCGATTCCGTGCAGCAGTGCCAAACAACTAGAGTTGTATGGCGGATGTGGCAGGCAAAATACAGCTACTCTAATGGTCATGCAACTGTTCCGTCATGATGCAATGGAATGATGCCGCATGACTAAAATATATTATCATGCTGCTGGGCATGCCTCCTATGTATATCTAAATCTAAACTATCGCGTGTATGTTACAAAAACAACATCTGGCGACTGAATAGAGGCATTTTAAAAATTCATTTTACCAATGTTTATCGTTTGTTTTAAAAGAATTGTGATCTTGCCCGGGTGGCGTGTATTTGAGGCTTTTCACATTGTTGTATAAAGACAGTTGTTAAAATAAGTTTTTAATGCGATTGAATCTAAATAAGAAATCATTTTAAAATGTTTTAATGTATATTCAAATTATACATTGTATGTTATTGTCGTCATCGTATTGCATTCTGAATGTTTTGGCAATATAAAGTTTGATCATATCGTTACTGTGATCTTTAGGGTCAAGCTCGCTATCCACAAGGACCGCCATTCATAAGGATGACCATTCATAAGGACCGCTATCCATAACGCGGACTAAAATGAATAGCTGTCCTTATAAATAGCGAGCAGGCCCCATCTTCAGAGTCCACTTTTATCTTTCTGCCGATGGTCACTGTCTTTTTCCTCGGGGGGGGGGGGGGGTATCATAATGAGAGTTTTCATGAGGTTCCACTATTTTCTAGGCCTTTTTTCCACTTTCAAATGTTTGTCATTGAGTCCGTGATAATTTATTGCATGATCTAAAATTTCGTATGTATGAAAAGACAAACATGTCAACTTTAATGTGTGTGTATATATATATATATATATATATGATTGATATTACCAGTGCTCTCATTTAGAATATTATTAATTCATGATTTTGAAGCCTTACATTTTAACAATAACATCTATCATAGATTACACAACCATGTACGTCACCTGACACAACTACAATTATCCCACACCAACGGAACATAAAAAAGGGCCAAAGGCATTTACAAAGAATGATAGTTTGGGGCACAGAGTTAGGTCAAATTTTCATTTATCAGGGTGCGCATCGATTTCAATGTTGGTTTTAAATCAGCTATTTGAGTCATGATTCTCCCCTTAATTATCAGTGATTCGAATCGATTTATCCGATTGCCGATTAAAAACTCACAAAGAAAGAGAGTCTTAAACCTCCACTGACAAAAATAAAACTGAAAAGGGGAAGAATAAATGTTGACAAACAAAAAATGGATCAGGAAACTATGAGAGAAATCTCAAAAGAGAAAGACGGTTTGGAAGTTTTGAAGGTCTGTACTAAAATTGGTACATCAATGATATGCTTTACAGGCTCTAAAGTATATATAGGAAAATTAATATGTATTTATGACAAATTCTAAAATTCTAATGTTTACAAAAGAAAATGTGATTTGTAAATCATTTTTTTTCTCAATGGGATTTGAAAATCTCAAACTATCATTCTTTGCTGTTCCCCAAGCTAGTTGCAACATACTCATCACAAAAACCACATGCACATTGCACAATTTCATGACCAACATCATCAATGACAGAGATGTACAATCACATTATTACATGCATGACAGACATACACTGAAAACATACTATGAACATTCACCATGCACTAGTTACCCTTCATATACTCTCATTGGTTCAATATACAGTGCGTCCCAGAAAAAAACGAAACCGAGAATTATCGATGTTTGATCATAACTCAATCACAATTATAATCAATAATTGACACATATTTGTAAAGCTTAGATCCGCCTTATTCATTTGCTGCAACTCATTATGATGCATATTTTACTATTTCACGCATGAGTGATTAAAATCTATTTGAAGAAAGGGTATCGAAAAGTCATTTGGCAGACAGTATTTGAATTCAAAGAGGAACAAAAAATCCTATTTCTAGAAAGTTCATTTTCTGTCCTTTCACATGATATCTCAATCAGGAAAAATGAACTAGGAATAACAAAGTTCTGTTTGTTTAAAGTAATGTTTGCAATGCCATAATTTTGTTAAACGAATTTGTTTAAGTGTAGCAACAAACAGAGTTGACAAAAGACTCAACTCCGTTTCGTTGACAAACAGCCATAGACAAAAGACCTCATGTATAGCTGAGTGTCAACGAAACGGAGTTGAGTCTGTTGTCAATTTCGGTTGTTGCTACGGCAGGCAGCCAGTGAAAACAAATACCTTTAATGAAATTATGAAAATGCAAGCATTACTTTAAATAAACAGAACTTTGTTATTCCTAGCTCATTTTTGCTAACTGAGGTGGCATATGAAAGGGCAGAAAATGAACTTTCTCTTTGAAATTCAGATACCGTCCGCCAAATGACTTTTTGGTACCCTTTCTTCAAATTGATTTTAATCACACATGCGTGAAATATGCATAATTTGCATCAGATGAAAGAGGAAGATCTAAGCTTTACAAATATGTGTAATTTATTGATTATAATTGTAATTAAAGGTAAAGACCAGTTATGATCATGCGATTGCATTGTGAAAGAAACGTTGTGGAATCAATCAGAAAAGGTTGATCATCTAGCATCAAGCATCTGCAAGGTTCTGGAATCATCAAAATGATAAGAAATTTGGCCCATTCTTCGTAAAGTTACAAGCACTATACACAGAAAGATGTATATGGGACTATCCTGTATCTCTCACAGACCATGAGAGAAACCAATTTACCAAATATATGAATTAGTAGGTGGTATCACGGCAAATTTTTTTTCATCATGTATTAGTCAAAACTTATTCTTTCACATGATTGGTAATGAGAGCTTCCATTTCATTTTTTTAAAATTGGGGCGTTTCCAATACTGGTCTTTACCTTTAAGCTATGATCAAACATAGATAATTTCGTTTGCATTTTTTCTGGGACGCACTGTATGAGGTCATATTGGTTCTATATATGGTCATGCATGAAGAGAAATGTCTACTTGTCAATTTCTACCAATACCAGAGTTACATTGAACTTCTTGTCAAATAAACAGGGGTAGACAACTCTATTCAGATGAACCATATGAGTGGAAATGACCACCAGCTTTTTAAAGTATATTTCTAATACGGAAAAAGGAAAACATATATGGAGAGGATTTAGAGTGGGGTGCTTTTGAGACCTCTTGGGATTTTTCATAGAAGGGAAGCAAATTTGAAATATTATAGAACTGCTTACTTAACCGCATATTGCCATTATTGTTTCAAAAGAGGAAAGATCGTTCATCTTGGGAAGATTTGCCTTCTTTTTCATTGGGAGCAGGCATTATCATACTGCTTATTTGCAGCTAATGCAAAGAAAAATATATTTGAACTCAAAAGTGCAGTCAAACAGACCAGAAACAAGGGACAGAACTACAGAAAGGAAAAGTTACACAAATTTTACAGCTACATATGAGCAGAAAACAAACAAAAAGCAGGCAACGACATCAGAAGTTGTAGTGAATAACTGAACATTGATATTCTTGTTATTTGTACAAAAGAATATGAAAGAATGCAAGAATTTATACAAACAATGGTCTTGGCAGACTGATGTTACAGCATGCATTATCTGGAAACCTACATGAATCTACTTGAACCCTTTGCAGCTATAGTGTATATATATGTTTTTTTAAAATCTTATAAAGGAAGCACGGATTACGAGAATAAATATGTGAATTCGAAAATTTTGCAAAATTGCTTCTATATTCAACATATAGTGCAATTGTCTTCATCCTTAATAATATACCTACAGTTTAAAAGGTTTAGTAAACCTTCCAAAAAATTATTTTCCGAAATACATATAGCACCTATTTACAATATAATTGTTATCAAATATCAAATTGAATTATAATCTTAGTCTAATGTTTTTAATATACTAACTTTTCAATAAGATATATATTCAATCTTTCAAATGTGAATACAGAAATTAATATATGCAATCTGGTTAATAGGCAAGTATTGCATGAGCTACTGTCACATATATACTATATCTAAATTGTTTATCTACTTATAAAACATACAAAAGTGTTATAAAAATCAAAATATACTATTGATAGTACTATATAGCATTCTAAATCCCAAGTAGCAGTTTAGAAAGTATTTACATAGCCCTAGAGGGGAATCAAGTTATGCATAAAAAAAGGTTAAGAGTTGCACATTGTATTTTTTAGTTCTTGTTTGAATCTACTATTTAAAAACCCCATGTTTTTTTTAAATTATCACATACAGGGGTGACATAAATGTATTTGTCATTGTATATATGAGTTGCTGAACTGAAAATTAACGATATTGTATCAATTTTTTTCTTCATAGATTTCCATTTTGATGACCGTTTCATCTACATGTACAAACAAACATGGGCATGCCATGAAATAGGTAACCATGTGCATTCACAGACATTGCGTGCAAAGTCTATGAAAGGGAAGCAAGTCACCAATGCATTGAGGCAACAACGCACTACCATGTGGAACGAATGAGTGGTTTGTTCCATGATATTTCCACACAAAAAAACATGAGACATCAAACCAGAATAAGAGATTTGGAAAGAGCAACTGGTAGAAGACTATATGGAATGTGAAATATTTGGACAAGTAATAAGACATAATACTACAACATTGTCCTTGATATACTAACATTAAATGAGCTGATTCTAATATGTATGGAACTTCTACACAAACGAGCCCCGTTGCCAAGAGGTATGCTGCTTCATTTACAAACTAGTACATACACCTGTACAACGGAGAACTAAAATGCACAGGCGACTGTAACAACATGGAAATACATGCACTGGAAAAACAATTAAACATCAAAATCATACACAAGTAAGTGATTTGCAATAAAAAGTATGCAAACTACTCAACATTAAATAGCTGCATTATTTTTGTTGCAACAATATTTAGATGTACAGCACTGTTAGTTCATACAAATGTAATCATTTTTGTACAAAAATAGCTTCATGAAATTCCACAAAAAGTGCATTAAAAATATGGAATTCATCCTGAAGTAGCCATTTTGAAAAGGAATGCGCAACTCACAAGCTTAGTACATGCATTAATTCAGTATCAATGACTAAAACATAACAAAACAAGATCAAAAATTTGCTGTGGAAGTATATTTCACAGTTCATTTTTCTACATTTTAAGATAAATACACAAGATGCTGTTGAACAAGACATAACAGAATTCAGCACTTCGAATACCAGGTAGTGCAATATACATGTACATGTCTATTTCATACATTTTAAACATTCACATAAAGAAACACAATCAATCACAATAACAGCAAAATTCATGCATATAATCCATGCATGTCAAAAGTACAAATTAACATATTACAAATGTCTGCTTTATCATCATTTTTTTTTAAAAGTCAACATTTTCTCATTTGGGTAGTAATGGACAATCCGTCTATGGTATACATAGAGAATTCTTTGATTGTCATACAGGGATCTAGAAAGCGATTTGTGTGAATACGTTTACTTTTGGACATGTAATAAAGCAGTCATTTTGATAACACGATACCTCAAAGACATAAATGGAAATGTTTAATAGTACTGAAAATATCTTTTAAAAGAATTCTGTTTTGGAATCACTATTTTCAAATGTGCTACATATAATGTATAATGCATATGTAGATATTAATGAATCCTACAAATATTTTCAAAATTATTTCACTGGCAATCAGCAGCTCAGAAAAGTACATTGACTATATTTATTTTAATGCAATATGAAAATTATTTTTTAGATTTTTAAATTTTTCCATTTCATGATATAGAAAATAATGTACAAATATTTTAGGAAAGTTGGGTATAAAAACTGATATAAAAAAATGCAGCACTTTTGAGCACATGTCTATTTGAAAAAAGTCACAATTGCATCATTTCAGATACATAATTTGCATACCAGTAACTGTTCCTTACATCATTAACTCAAGTCCAAAAGCCATTTGGTGTGAATACTGTTTCTCGAAGTAATGCTTTAGTGTCATATGGAGACAGGAATACTTGTTTTTACTTGACCCTTTGACTTGTATTGAGGTTGAAATATGATTTAGAATGCTGTCAATCTTTATTCTTCCCTTAATTTACCTAACTACCTTTAAAGTATACTACTTCCAGAGCGTCTAAGGCACACCAATGTCTATGAATACAAGAGATCTGTCTGACATTTATAAATTTGAAATTAGCCTATCTCTCTCGACCACCATGCCATTGGTCTCATTGAAATCTATTGCACTTACGTGCCCTTCTCGACACCGGAGTAGCACACTTCAAGGCTCTTCAGTTTGTTAACCCTTTACCTGCTTTGGTCAAAACATTGAACAAACAGAGACCTACCACACCTAACTTTTGGCACAAGTACATGCACAGTTTACATGTACATTATGATATCGTCTGCTTGGAGCGAAAAGGGCATTAACTCATATACTTTAACCCATTGCCAACTGGAACTGGTTGGCTTCTGTATTAAGCCTATAGGAATGTGAAAATACAGTTGCCGATGGGTTAACAGAGTAAACATCCTTGTAGCTCTAAACAGATATACTCCAAATAATGTGACAGTCAAGGGTTTCAATGCATTCAACAAAACAAAAAGGTGGATGGATTATATAAACAGAACCACATAACACATAGCTATGAATATAACTAGGAAAGCTACGATGTCCCATTCCAGCATGTGTGCGAGGGAAGCCATACCTTCTGGAATCATGGTCTTGGTTTGTAGGGTCAGCGTGTCCTCTGCCACCTCCTTGGGTTCAGCTTCAAGCTCTGTAGATATGACAGGGAGAGAGAGAGAGAGGGGGGGGGGAGTGGGAGAGAGAAACAGAGAGGGAGTGGAAGAGAGAAACAGAGAGGGAGTGGAAGAGAGAGAGAGAGAGAGAGAGAATAGAAGAGATGAAGGGTTGGTGAGAGGGGGGAGGGAAGGGAGTGTGACATAGAGAGGAAAAGAAGAGTGAGTGGAGTAGAAAGTGAGAAAAAGTAGAGGAAGAGAGAATGGGGAAAAGGGAGACCAAAGTGGTAGATATATAGAATAACAATTGAGAAAGACACAGACAAAAGACAAAGAAGGAGGGATGAGCAAGGCATAGAAGAAAGGAAAGGAAGACCACACCAAGAGTTAGCCATTAGAGAAGAAAATAGTTGAAGAGAAGAAAATAGTTGAAGAGAACAAAAGGAAGATAAATAATGTTAGGGTAGGCCCATATACACCATATTTGGTAATATCAATTTATGGATCAAACAGCCTAAAGTTCTGCTACTTTTATCTCTGCTCCCTGTTTTGGGTAGGGACTTATATACTAACAAACTTCTTTTGTTTTGCTGCTAAAACAATCAATCAACATGTACAAAACATATCTTACTTTACTTGGTTAAATTAAACAACAACATTCATTTGTGAGAACAGCCACAAAAACCTAGTGTACATTAAAAACATAATACAGTCAAACCTGCTTTAGTGACCACCTGTCTACAAAGACCACCTGTCTACAAAGACCACCTGTCTACAAAGGCCACATTTGTTGTTTCCCTTGAAAATGGTTTCTCATTGAATCATGTACTAAAGGAACCTGTCTACAAAGACCACCTGTCAACAAAGGCCACTTTTTATGTTTCCCTTGGGCGGTCGCTATAGACAGGTTTGACTG
This sequence comes from Hemicentrotus pulcherrimus, assembly GCA_003118195.1. Classification (NCBI taxonomy): domain Eukaryota; kingdom Metazoa; phylum Echinodermata; class Echinoidea; order Camarodonta; family Strongylocentrotidae; genus Hemicentrotus; species Hemicentrotus pulcherrimus. Next base: position 21,438 of record BEXV01000387.1, read on the forward strand.
TATAATATGTAATAAGGTCATTAAAAAATGAAACCCATTAGACTTACCCTTTTCCATTGGAAGGTGAACGGACACCTTCTCGGTGGGCTCACCAACACCAAACTGATTGGAGGCACTGACCCGGAAGGCGTATTCCTCACCGGGGGTCAGGTCAGCGATGGTAAAGACGGGTGCCTTGAGGGTCTCGGCTATCCTCTGCCATGACTTGGTTGCGCTGTCCAGCATCTCAACGACGTAGGAGGACACCTCCTGGCCCTCCTCCTCCATCACTGGGGTCTGCCATGTGATGGTGGTGGAGGTCGGTGTCACTTGGGTGGGTTCCAGCTTTCGGGGTTTGTCTGGGATGTCTGGTAAGGAGGTTGATGGGAGGGGATGAAGCAAAGCGATAAAATCATGAATTCGAAAAAATATATTGACATACAGTTCATGATCAATCGTTCCTAATCACAAAGCTTCTAAGTAAATAAAATAATAATTAGATTTTATGAATTATAAGGGTTAACCAATTCACATCTGTCATAGATGTAATGTACAGCAGGAATTCAATGATTCTTATCACTAATACGAGCTATAACAAAATGTAAACATTCATCATTACAAAGAGATAAAATTGATTTCTTTTGATAAAGTAAATATTTTGATAAAGTAAATATTTTGATAAAGTAAATATTTGGAAAAATATTTAATTTGTACATCAGGTATTCATTTTCAACTTTTCACTGAGAAGCAAATAAAAATATCCTGTTGAGCGAAAACATTGGTATAGTACATCATAACACAAAAAATCATACATTTTTCAAAGGCTGCTTTTTCTGCTGTGTATGAGTTTGATGGACATTTTTTTATTGAGGCAAGCAAGAAATGGTGCAATGATCACAGCAGTAGCAAAATGTAATATTTGAAATTTTTAATTAAAAGCCATTTATTTGGGGACAATTATCTTGAATTCAACATTGCCTAATAGCAGTGCTCATTTACAAAAGTCTTTGGGACTATTACTGAATCAGACTCCCCCATGAATAATAGATTTGGATTCTGAAGGAAGGTAATCAAAAGAATAATTCAGGGTTTTTAGGTGAGGGATACCGGTATACAATGTACCTATAACTGTAATGCTGATTTGGAGTTCATCTCTTGCAAGCTCGTTTTCAACAACCACCACATAGTTGCCAGCGTCTTCCATTTGGGCCTTAGAGATGACCAGCTGGGACGTTTCTCTTGTCGTTTCCGTGGTGATTCTTTCAGTAGTTTCCACGACGACCGAGTTTTTGTACCAAGTGACAGCAGGCTGAGGGAACCCAACAATGTGGATGTCAACCGTGACAGAGTCACCGCGCTTGACCGACACATTCTTGGGACCATCCGTGATTCGGGCAGGGACTGTTGTTGTGGATGAATAGAGGAGGGGGTGGAGTTTGGGCGTGGAGGGGGGTAAGGGATAAAAAGGATGAGGGAGAAATACAATGGGTTATGAATGTGCAGCTGATTACATGAAGCCTTAAAATAATGATTTCCAATGCTCATAAGACTTTGGGTATGAAGTAATTAAGCTGTTGGGTTGCATAACTACTATTAGGCAATTTTAAGCCTTTTCTGCTTTCTTTAGAGAGGCATTTTATATTTGATGACTTGAGGCAATTTAGGAAAAAAGCAAGCTTTGGAAATTAATAGAAAAGTTGAAAGAGCGATTGCAGAAAGCTTTCAGGATTATCTGTGATTATTCAAAAGAATGCTTTAATAGAAATATAGTGGATTATGGAAGTAATGGTCAGAATTGCACTTTTGATATTTTTTTTCAATTAACTATTAATCACATTTCACTTCTGGTGAAAAACCATACATTTTGAATCATCAACCACATCCTTACACATTTTGAGGATTTTTGGAAGAGTAAAATTCTTCAATTGAGAGTTCAAATTAGATCAATGTTAACTGGATTAAATTTTACTGTTTCTGTGTAAAACCATTTGCCAAGTAGAAAATACTGTATGTCATTAAAATAACATAATACTTTTCATTCATGCATAACCTCAACCAAACATATATCATTATTAAAGAAAAGAAATTATGCAGAATATTCCTGTGAAATAAAATTGTAAATATAATGGTCGTGAAAAATGAAGTGGAATTAATGCAAACTGATAGGACATAGAATGAGAGGCATTTGGGGAGTTAGCATAGTATGGTGGAACATGCAAGCATACATATCTCAAAAGTGAACAAGTTGCACATACATCTACATTCACAATTCAAGAAATAATTAGCAGGTTTTGAATCTTCAAACAAATTGAGGACAATCAACTTATGTTCCTTTTTCACGGGGGGCAACAGCAGAAACAGATAAAAAACAATTATAGGAACTTAGGAAGCATCAATATATTGCCATAAGACTCCAGAAAGAATACACTACAACATACAATGAACACCACTTCTTAAATTAATGATTCAGTAATGAATTAGTATCCCTTGAATGTTTCCATGGACTTCTAATGATGAATGGAGTAATAGTGTCCATTCCGATGATAACATATCATATATATGAATTTAGTTTATAAAACGTACAAAAGAACATTTCAAATGAGACATTTCCTCTCCGTTCACTCGTGTCAAATCACTACATAAAATAAAAACAGCCTTGAGAGTGCAATTGTTTCTGCATATTCCCTGACAAATTTTTATTCACCATTATCACAATTGATTCCAAATTTACTGTACAACTTTACAATTCTTTAAGAATATACCAAAGTACCACGATTTCTACATAAATCTATATTTCTTCATACCGGTTGAATAGAATATATATATATATATATATCTATTTTCTTTATATAGCAGCATATACTAAAATTTCATGTCAGTATAAAAAAGGAAAATATGAAAAAGGTAATCTTCCTCCCTAAAGTACCAAATGTGTATCAACAAAAAATTGATGTGAGCTGTTTAAATCATACAAGAGATGTAATACATTTGATTTTCAGTTATCTGCTCTGACTGCTTCCAATCAATACCATGCTACAAAATTCCCCCAATGGATATGAACAAATACTAGCAGGTTAACAGCCAAACTGTAAGAATTTTGGTAAATCCTAATTTCTTTTTAAAAGCATGTTCAACAGATAAGTTAAAAGAATTTTGGCAGACATCAAGCATGCATACAGAAGGATATCTAAACAAAAACATGGACATGTATATATCAAAACAAATGACCCTTTTGAAGTACAAACAAACACCCTAGATCCATGGCTTACATGTACATAACCTTCTTGCAAATATGTACAAATCTCTAATGATTTTCCTTCAAAAAGCCATATTCCCACATATAGAAGACACCATAGCACATTTTGATAGGTAGAAAATGGACATTTCTGTAAATGATACACAGACTAAAACAAACAACAATGGCAATAAAATACATATGGCAGAGTCCCCAGCTTTTGTATCTTAATATTTGTTATCCTCACATAATCATGCAAATTTAGAATATCACTCTTTGAGCAGAATTTTTGTACATCTTAATATCTCACAGAATTGGTGATATATATGATCTACCGGTACTAAACAATATCAAGCACCTATTCCAGGTATTGTTTCAATCATGGAAAATGATCATGCATCATGGTTGGAAAAAACCTATTATGAATGTCTCATGTCTTATTAAAATAAACTATACAAAACCCGATCACAAATTTAATCTTCCACCGATTTGACAAATAAGTTCATCAGAAAGGCATTTTCCTTCATTGGAAATTGTGGAAAACAATATGCAAGATGCAGGTTGAAAAACAATACAAACAGTTCAGGCAAGTTAGTTTCTAACATTACAAGTCACAAAAAGAAAACAGATACTAAAACAATCTATAGAGAAAGGGTGTACACAGTAAGAATAGGTTGACTATCATATGTATACGAAGGGCTAGAACCTAGCACAAACTGACATTTATTCATGCATGTTTAAAATATAAGAAATGAAAACAGGCTAAAGCAAAATATAGTAAGTTGTTTCTTTGATAACATTCTACAATAAATTAGTTTTTTTCTTCTCATGTCCAAAAGTTATAAAAGTTGTACAAATAACATGTTTGCGAAACCCCTAATCTACTCTTTCTCATCGATCTACATGAAAAAGCCTGCACATGTCCTGTGCTCTATTGTATTATAAGTAAGGTTACAATGAGGTACCACTTGGAACATAATATTCACAGGTTACTGATGTTTTTTTTTCCCTCACAGGCTTTTCATTCATGAAAGAAAATCATATTCATCAAATAAGACTTGAATCAAACCAAAGCTTTCGCATGGATCGGGACAATTAAGAGTTAACACACTTGAGTGAATTAACTTGATATGAATTAAATTCTATAGAAACATAGACTCTAAATATATTAACATAGAATTGTTTGATTCTCATCTAGGTAATGTCTATGAGCTTCTTCTTTTTATAAGCTTCTCTAGCACTAACTATCTCAGTATGCATGCAAAAAGTTTGGTTTGCTTCAACAATTCTTGCAAAGGAAGAAGAAATTATTTAATTTTCATGGCAAAAGTTTGGTTTTGTATGCAAGAGAGGCATTCCATAGTGCTCTTTCTTTAAAGGTAGATGCGGTACACGCTGCTCATTTTCTCCGCTATGCGATGACGCAACGTGCCTGTGTTAAGGATGGGGTGGAGGCAAACAAGAACAAAAAAAAACAGGGGAAGGGGGTAAAAAGAGATCATCATTAAAAACTACCAAGTGCAACACAAAATCAAAAGGTCAGGGGTGAGCAGTGCCAACAAAGTTCATAGGTCAAAGGATAAATCTACCGTATTGCTACCTTAACATGCACAGACAACATTTTCACCATTACATTCGTAAGTTGGAAAAAGAAAACGTGCAAAGCAAAAACAGGGTTTAACATAAACTTCAACAGTCATTTATTTGCTTCCAGTTTTACTATTGGCTTGTTTGGCTCATAGTTTTTTTAGTTTTTTAACTGAACGTGAGCTGTGTTTTAGGAATTTTTTTTAATGGCATCATCAGTGCAACAGATTTACTAAGGAAGACATGTTTTATTTAAAACATATGATAAGGAAGTAAACAAGTGTTTGTGAAATACAATTTCTGCATTCAAAATTTCAGAATAAACCACAAATCTAATTCAGGTTTAATTTTATGATAATCTTCAGAGTTGGACATTTCGTTTACTATCGTTTGAATATTAAGATTCAATCCACAACATATCAAACTGGTATTCAAATTGGTATTCACATATGTTCAATGTTTATGAATCACTTGTAGTGATAAATATGTAAGTTGATTATATGGTCGGTTATTGATGGTGCAAATATGAGGTTTTTAAGTGCAATTTAGTTTTAGACAACAAATCAATATATCCATGTTAAGCTTCATAAGTGAGTTAATTCCCATTTTCCAATTAGGGAACAGCATGGAAGATTACAATGTTCTTGACAGCACAATCTGTTAGATACATGAGTAGGCCAAATCATGTAATTTTGTTAATGACCAAACTTGTCCATGAGTAAAACTTATTATTACTTAGTAATCATTTATTTATGCAAAACAAAACAAAAATGGTACAAAGTTTGCCAAGAATAATGGAGGCCATATTCTTAATAAAGTAGTACAGTCAAATACAGGGTTTCCCTCAAGTACCAGATTTCAATTCATTTTTGTTCTGAATAGAAATATGATGGCATTCAAACCCTGTCAATGGACCGAAGCATTTGCTTACAAATATGCCAACATAACCATTTGATATTTGATAACATTGACTGTATTTTCCTTGGAACCAATGTATTATGATATATATCAGGTTAAAAATAGTCTTCAATACAATTCCATCCGTCTCTATCAAGAATGGAACAATTGTTCTAAGTTGCTTGCTATAGAAATAGCATATAAACAGTTTAATTAATTAAAAAATATTTACCACCACATCTAAAATACCATGAAAGATATTAAACTGTATTGTATAAGTTACTTAGAAGTTAAGTTGCTGTGTTATTATGTCAAGGGTACACAAACAGATGTATGCACCGTCATCATCATTATCCCATTGCAAAGTTGAATCCTGGTTTAATAACAATATACCATTCCACCATGAACATGGATGCACTTTAAAATCATTTTATTCACAAGAAAACAAAGTGACTTATAAAAGGAAGCATGGGTTGCTGCTGATAGAAGCATCAAAATCTTGATGAATTTGAAGAGGATTTTATGGGCATGCCACAGAAAGCATATCTGATGTGAAAATTTTTCATTTTCAAAGTACCGTTTAGTTTGCATGGTCTTTATTAGCTTAAAGAATGCAGAAAAAGGTTTATCAACCAAAGCACAGAGAGCATATGTTTGTTATGAAGATTTCTAGTCACCAAGTTATGATAACTTAGCATGTCAACAGAAGCTTAAGGAACATAAAAAAGCAGGGTTAAAGTTGTTAAATAAAAGCTGATGTTAAATCAAAGCTGATGCTTGAATAATATATAACTTCCATTAAGATACAAAACACCAGACAGAAACCAATTTCCTGAAGAAAAAAAGAAAACACACCTTTTAAGAAGCAACGAGGCAGACGAATGTTACATTAAGTACAGTGTGTCGAGAGATCATCCTTTAGTTGAAATGCCTTGCATCATTTGGGGAATTTGAATTTGAATTCATTGATTATTCTGTCATTGTAGCATTTTCTTCTCCCACTGATACATCTAATGAAGGACTTTGAATATTTTTCTTTAAAGTATTGGCTTATTGTGTGTGTTTTTTAAAGGTATTCCTCCCTGAAGAAGAGAAAATATTATCAAAATTTCCTTTTGAGGTGGATAATTGACTCATCGTTATAATCAACCACTGAATGTTTAATACATGTATTTATGATCAGGGAATGTAAATATTGATTTCACTATCACTACAGGTAGGAATGGTGAGATCTGAGAGTTACATTTTAGGAGGGAGGATTCACTAAACGTGAGAATCTATCATGATGGAAGGCATTTAAGGTCAGGTTGTGTCTCACAAGGTCAGAATATTCTTCACAAAACCAACGACAGAAAGTGAAACCATGCGTGTTAAAGGTGAAAGGTTACAGTCACAGGGGCGGTGAGGTGCGACAAGAAAGTGTGACTTGATGAGTTTAGTCTTCAATTGGCAAAGCCACAAAGCAATATGGTAGTGCATGCAGGAGAACAAGTAAGAGCAGAATCAGGGATTTACCTTCCAAGATCAGTTCTGCAGTTGTCGTTGCTTCGCCGATCTCGTTTACAGCCTTGCAAGTGAAGGTAGCAACGTCTTCCATGGTGGTGTTGCGGATGAGGAGAGTGCACATTCCCTGTTCGTCGTAATCGATAGAAATGCGAGGTCCAAGTTTAAGCTCCACACCATTCTTGTACCACTTAATCTCTGGCATAGGTCTGCCCACAACTTTGCAGAAGAAGTTGATGCTATCGCCCTCTACTGCCGTGAGTGACTTCATATCGATGATGAACTTTGGTGGGTGCTTCTCTGGTCGCTTTTTGTGGGCTGCCTGGAGGAACAGATCTGCTTTAGATACAGCAGATCCTGCTTTGTTCGAAGCCTTGCAGGCATATTCTGCATCGTCATTAGCCCTGACTTCATCGATGATCAAGGAACCGATTCCTTCGTCCTCTGCGAACTCGAACTTCACATGCTGGTCATCTGGTTTGATCTCTTTGCCATTGCGATACCAGTGCAGTATAGGCATGGGGATGCCGCTGACCTGGACATCGAACCTGGCAGGATGGCCCTTGATGATTTCCAAGTCCACCATGTCCTCAACAAACTTAGGTGCTTCATACACTTCAGCAGTTTCTCTTTGAGTGGGCTCCAATTGGAACTGAGGCATGACCTCGGGTGCAGCTTCTGTTGGTTTCTTCTCAATTGGTACGACTTGTTCCTCAACAACGGCTGCTTCCTGCTTGGAAATTGTCTCAAGAGGTTTTTCAACCTCAGTGGTGGCCTTAGCTTCAACCTTCACTGGAGCCATCTTGCCTAAATATCCAATTAAAACAGCAATACCAATGAACAGATACCCTTAAATTTATTAATATTAACATTGCAAGTTTCTCTGTTACAGGTGCTCTCGGTGTCTTAAGCTTCTTTTATAAGGCTTGGCAAATTTACAACATGACATATATATATATGCAAATTAAACACTACTATATCAAATGTAATATGTATATCTATGGAAATTTAACTTTCATCATATTACCACAGCAATTAAGAGTTCTATGGCACCTGATTAGCCTTTATAAAGTGATAAACATTTACGTTCATTAATTCTGATCATACAAGTAACTTCAATTGAAAAGACAAAACATCTATTAACACTTTCTCATGGGTCACATCAATGAATCAAAAATGATATCCTCACCTGGTACTTCCACAAACAGCTCAGACTCCGTAGAGGCGACTCCAACTGGATTGATTGCTCTGACCACGTACTGGCCCTCGTCCATACTCTCCACGTCGTGGATGGTCAGTACGCAAACTCCGTCCGGCCTGTGTTCGGTCTGGTAGTGAGTGTCCGGCTCGATGGCTTTATCATCCACAAACCACTGGACCTCCGGTCTTGGGTGTCCCTCAACCTTGCAGGTGATCTCGGTCGTCTCGCCTGGCTTGAGTTCAGCTGTCTTCAAAGGCTGTGTGAAGACTGGAGCTTTCTGCTCAGGCACCTATCAAAGGGCAAGATCAAGAGTAATATTTAGTGTCACCTACAGTACATGCTGAATGATCTACATTTTTGTAGAATTTGCTTGTATTACTTTAAAAACAAATCAAACAGGCATTTCTTAAATGCCTGAGTGCCTTATCATGATACCTTAGCAAAATCTGGGGTAATGACTGTATTTACTCATAAAAAAATGTATACACATCAAATAGCAAACCTTGCTTAAGCGCCTGTTGATAAAAACTTGGCAAACGCCAAGGTAGGAAGAGTAGTTGGTGCTTGCTTTTCCTCACAAAAACGTGCATTATGAATCAAACTATTATTAGCATTACACGACAATCATTTATTACATCTGTAGAGTCTGTGGCTGCAGAATTAAATTATTCATAGGGAACAGGAGATTCACCTCTGTGGGAGCTAGAGTGACCTCCTCCCTGGTAGGTGTGACCTCGACTTGCATCACGGCCTCTTGCCTCACAGACTTCTCCTCCATCTTCTTGGTGACTTCCATGATGACCTCCTCGGGGTGTTTCCCAAGGTCCTCCAGTTGGATCTCAATCTGGACGTCATCTTGGAACCAGCCTTCAGGCTCACCAGCTTCAGCCTAGAAAAGTGACACATTGTATACAATTGAAAGAGCATGAACTGTGAAACATGGCCGACTCTCAAAAAAGTGTTAAGGTTGCTTGGCGAAACATAGTGGCATGAACAGACGCGCCTGGAACACAAACTGCATTAAATGTTGAAGATCACAATTTCATCACACAGAGGTAGAACCAAATTGTTAGGATATGGAGCTGGTAAATGCATATACTATGCATAATGTTAGCTAAACTTTCATTTGGAGGTCATCCCTAACTCTAATGCATTTTACGTTGAGCACCCATCTTTTCAAGTAAAAACATTTCACTAGGCTCCCTAAAACGGCATTGCGACTTGTAATGTAATTTTTTATTACAAGTTTCTTGATTCATAAAATCATGCATGACTTCTGATGTCTGCTGAAGGCACGTGAACCAAACCTTATAAAGGAATAATCAGCTATACAAGCCAATGTGTAATGTATACGATTCTAAATTTTTGCACTTGGAAAGGTGTGGCAACCTACAGGCATTATCATAACAGCTCTCGATTCCCAACCTTTTTCCCTTTACTTATTAATAATAAAATTGTTTCTTTTATAGCGCTATATCCAATTTACAACTGATCAAAGAACTTTACAAAACAAATACATCAATGAATTAAAACTCAACAAGAATATGATAGAAAATGTAATGCAGATAATTACGACGTAAATACCGGTAGGTGTGTTTTGAGATGTTTCTTAAATACTTCAATTGACATACTACATAAGAAGATCATACAAAATGCAAGGTTTAAATACTTCTGTCCTACATGTTCATATTTTGGAAAAGAGAATAACAACTTTTAAAACTTGAACTATATGGAGGACTATGTGAAAACTCACCTCATCCAACTCCTTCTCCTCAACATCTGTTTCAAAGGCCTCCTCAGAGGTGATAGATGGAGCTTCGCTGATACTGGCAATCTCAAGATCCTTGCCCCGGACCTCTAGGGTAACCTCTACAGGGCCCTGGGGTTGGGCTTCGGCCTGGACCAAGATGGCTGGCTTTTCCTTCTTTACTTCAGATGGTTCTGTATGAGACCAATGGAGACACATTTCAAGTTATAATGAACATGACAAGCAGGTATAAATATGCCACTTCGATGAAATGGGGACAAATGGACTTTAGAATTAACAAAGAGGTTCTACAAGAATTTGCAGGTGCTGACAGGAGGTAAGTTTTAAACCTTTCTCCCACTTCGTTATCATTTAAATTCTATATTTCTCCTACTTAACAAATAGAATTTGTCAAAAAAATATCCTTGCTCCCTAGGCACATTTCATAAGATGAATGCATTTAAGCCAGTTGAAGACAGAGATGACTTGGGTTCAAACAGAATATGAAGTCACATTATATGAAATGAAACCATTACCATTACATTGATATACATTCAAGACTCAATTCTTGAACATATTGTCTACAAGAACCAGAGGTTCCACTACAAAGCAAATGAAAGTGCCAACATTCAGAAGTCAATGTGTTAGAAATCAAGCTCTCACCTTCATCTACAATGACATCAGCACGGCAAGAGACAATACCAAATGGATTGACAGCCTTGCAGAGGTAATCAGCATCGTCACCAGGCATGGTCTCTGAGATGACAAGAGACGCGTTGCCTTCGGTGTCGGACATGATGGTGTGGCGAGGGCTAGGCTGCAGAACCTTGCCATCACGGTACCAGGTGACTTCTGGAGTAGGTTTGCCTGATATTCAATATCAGATATAAGTATAGATTGTTTAATATTTTTCTTTTATCAATTTAAAATATTACTGTTCAAGAGTCTGTCCACAAGAAAATGTGAAGATAAAAAAACAAGCTACAATGCTTTTCCCAGGACAAGGGTGGTCCTTGCATTAAATCTATAACTAAACAATAAGTTAACAAGTCTACTTGACCTAAATTGACCACATGTACATGTATGTTTAAAAAAGATGACTACCGGTAGATATGTAAATCATTAAAACAAAGGAAGTAATAAGATATTTCATATCAAATACTAGTAATGAATATAATTTTCAGTTGATTAAATGGTATGGAAAGTTATTTGGAAAGTGTTTTGGGATGACATCATGTAGAGAAATGATATAGTCATGGGCCTATTTCAATAATTCCACTTTTACGCTCCATTCCAGCCAAATATAATGCATACTGCTCCCATGGAGAAGATGGCAAATATATTTCCTTTCTAGAAAACCTACCAGCGACTTTGACTCTCAAGTGAGCAGTTTCTCCTGGCTTAACCTCCACATCATGGACAGGCATGACGAAAGATGGAGGAACACCTTCCTCGTCCAGGTCGTCCACGCCTTCAAATTCGATGCTGACAAGGTCACGGCTCTGTGGACCCTCGACAATGGCGCTACTGTCGACAGAGACAATGGAGCTCTCTTCTGGTTCTATAATGCAGGACAGAGGAAGAGGAGGATGCATGGATGGAGCATTGCTTGATGGACCTGGCGCATATAAGCAGGTTATACACCTAATATATTCCCCCCTCTCTTTAAAATAGTTAGCAAATCGGAACAAAAGCAGTAATCAACAGGTACATGTACATGGTAAACACAATTATAAAGTCTAGGCAATGATATTGTTTTACAACATTTCATCTCCGATTTTTGAGGAGAAATAAAATAATGAGCAGTGTAACATATGTGAAAGCGATGCACAGTTAAAAATTCAAAATTTTCTTCATTTCCTGCTCTATATTTTCATTTCCTGTGCCCACAAATAAATACTGCCACTTGGAACAAAAACTATATTTCTTAGTATGCAGATGAATATTCTTATATCATAAAGTTTTGAAAGTATGAATGCCTCAACCTCTTAAACAAAGAAATTAGCTATGCTATGTAAAATTAACATCCTCCATGATACCTTAACTTAATAGAAATGTTAGAATACCAAAGGGAAAGCATAACAGATTTACACCAATCATTGAGAAGAACGTTTCTTTTTTTTTCAAGTTAGAAGATATTTCACCAGGGAGAGTGAATATAGAGCATGATGATTAAGGAAATATGGTATAGAGATGGATGATTTTTCTTTCCTGAAAGATGCATTGATCCATGCTAAAAGTCCTAAACTCATACTAAAACAACAAAGTAGCTGAAAATGAAGTGAGAGGAAACCGAAGCATGATTAACTTGCACAATAAGGAGCCTAGTCTGCTCATAAAGGGATTTCATATGATACACATCAAATGCCTTTCTGTATAATTTGGGAAACGTGTCCACAAAATCAGTTGACAATTGATCCCTAACCTCTTCACATAATCCTACATGTACATGTATGGTTTAGAGCAGGTTTGATAATACTTTGACAGTTTATGCTGTTTATAGCAAAACAAGGCAATGACCACATGATAAGCAAGACAGAAATGAATATGATGGAACTTCAACACAAACATTAATTTATGAAATTAATTCATAAACATTTTATTTCATTGTACTGTATATGTAATTATAAATCAGTCTATCATAGAAACCTAAACTAGAAATCTAATTGAACTTTTTCTTTTAAATTGGGACAATGAATTTTTCAGAAATTAGAATATCCTATGTACTGAAAAAGTAATCTAAACAATTTGTTCTGCTCCATATGCAATTGCTTAGGTTACCTTTATGTTATTGAAACCCCTCTGCGGTGAACCAGATACACGCAAATGAAATAATTTTTCAGAGAGAGAGATTGGACTAGTTATGCAGAACAAACTCATTGCCACATTTTTGTCTACATTTCCAATCCATCCCGACTGATCAAAACCTTGTTGAAATTTAAGAGGGACTAGTTTACATTGTCAAATATTTAAACTGCTTCAATTTCCCTCTCAATTTCCAAGGTTTTATAGATACATTAATCATATTAAAATGTTTTAATCCTACATTTAGATTCTGAAATCCAATCGTGATTTGGTATTAATTTGTTTGTAAAAATTCATGTTTAGACTCAGAAAGTATGAAGAAAAAAATACTTGGATCGCTTATCATCAAGGAATACCCTGATTCATATATGGCTATGTTCTTTTATTTTGTTTGGACCTATGGTGGTTCAAAGCAGAGGGGTTTCAATACCCTGGTGTATCCTGATCACTTACCAGACATTAGAGTCAGCTCGGCACCACACATGGTGCGTCCGACCTGATTCTCAGCCCAGCAAGTGAAGGTACCTAAGATTTCGGGCGTGGCCTTGCGGACCACCACCCAATTCCTTCCTTCTTTGTCCTGACCAATCTCGATCAGATCGGATGGCTTGATCATCTTCTCGCCGTGGAACCAAGTGATCTCGGGCATGGGGCGCCCAGTCACTACACACTCGAACCGGGCCATGTCGCCCTGGGTGACCGTTGCGGTTTGGATGGGTTCAATGAACTTTGGTGGCTCGGGCTCTTTCCCTATTCGCCAACCGAATGAGAATGGAAACTATGTTTAACCTTCAGGTTTTTGCCCATTATGAAAGTTTTAGGCAAACCAGCATATCGGCCGTTTCAGTTGAAAGTCTTAGGGATTCTCACATCATTCACTCAAAATATAAACTATGGTCAGAGTCTTGAAGCATTAAGGGCAATATCCAAGAATTTAGCTTGATATACCAGGAAGTAAACTTCTTTATTAATCTATAAACAGCATCATTAATACTTTTTGTCATCATTATATTTTGTTTCAAGGGTTTTTTTGATACACATTTCTCTGTTTTGACCTCCCAAAATGACTTTGTCATATTTAATTTTACTTAGTTGGTAATTGTGAGATGCCTAAAATCTTAAACAGCTAAAGAAAAAATGATCTTTGAATTTTATATGATACACATTTAGAATTTAAAATACATGTAACCACTTTTCATATGAAAAGGATTTTGTTTTGCTTTTACAAAGATGGATGTATGCGAAGGACTAAACAGAATTAAAAGTGTGCATAAAAATGTATCATACACTTGTCATTTCTATGACTGTGCTTTTTCAAGGGCACCAGAAGGAGTGGTTAAATTTAGATTTTATATTTTCCATTCTGGATATTCTCCTCAATGTTCAACGGCAACGTGTGATATGAACACAAATGGAATCAAACCATATAGATGCACATTCTGAATACAGAGAACTAAATGAAAACATCAAAACACATCACTAACACTGCATCTAATGGATTCAAATGGCAGGTATAGTCAAACTAATGATAATTGGTATCAAACATAAATGTGAACTTATTGAACACCTAATACAGGCTTATAATGCATTTTAATTGTAATGTCTTTTGATTCAAATTGGCAGAATGATGTAAAATAACAGGAAGTATAATGTTTTGAGTACATATTTGAGCCTTAAGTCAACATGTCACTTTTTTAAATGACTACTGTAGATATTTTGATATTTTGAAGTGAGATACTTCAAAAATTCACAAACAAATTACATTATTGGAGAAATTAAATAATTATCTTACACCAGTTTTGTGATGTAGTTAATCAAAAGTAACTTTGTTAAAGACTTATTTTGTAATGCATGATTAATGCTACCTTTTAACCATCTTCTAAAAAAATCCACTCTTTAATTTGTGAAAGAAGTATTGTAAAAATTACTTTTGTAAATTTCTACCCTATATTGTCCTCCAATATTCAAAGTAACTTGGGAATACAATAAATGTATTTTGGTAACTTTATATTCAAATCACCTGAATCAATATGCTCAACTGCTGATGAGTTTTGATCATCTTCTTGCATTGTCGGATATATGGCATCATTGTGCATGCAAAAGTCAGAGGGGCGGTTGCAGGCATGCATAAAGGAAGGGATGGAGATGGTGATGGGGGAGCCGGACCATGTACGAATCTTGTGTACGTGCCAGCCCCCGCGGTCGCCGGCGGGGGTCGACATGGGTGACGACATCGACACTACAAAACCTGTGACGGGAACAGAGGTGTTGTCTACTTCTACCACATGACGAACATACACAAACATGGAACATACATGTCTTTACAAACATGATTGATTACATTCACATGCTAAATACAATACACTTAAGTTGTAGCTGTTAGATACTTTTATGTAGTGTACAATCAAAATGATAATTGGAATATATGAACATTCATATGATTAACTTGAGGTGCAAATATTAATAATCAAGTTTTATTTCTGGTAAATGTATTTACAGCACAAAAAGGGATGATTTGAATGCTTGTCACTTATTTGTACAAAACTTGCTGAAATTTTACAGCAATACCATACATAAATATACACTGAAATATAGTATTCATTTTCAATCTCCTATACAGAATTTCTAGGCATGTAACAACTTTTTTGAAGATTTATTTTTTAAAGAATTTAAATGCTATGAAAATACATGTATCCATTAATTAGAGTTACAATATTTACTATTTTTTGTTGGCAATGAAAATAAAATTACTTTCTAGCCCTCTGTTTTTAATGCTGATATTTCAGCTACAGTGCATATTGCATAAAAAAAGATGCTGGATATATAAAGTTAATGAAGTTACTTGGTATAAATGGTGAAGTGTGGTGGGGTCAGATTAAATATAACTTACTACATGTCCAATATAATGAGAAGCAAGAAACAAATGCAAAAATAAATGTATTAGTAATTACTAGGAAGCATTATAATAGGTTTGCAAGTAGCAATCTAATACCACTGACAGATTATTAAGGTTAGTCTAGTTAAAGAATTGTGCTCACGTAGGAGAATTTAGTATGATAATTACATGGACTGACTCATGAAACCAACTCATATCTCAAACATCCATGTAACTCATTAGGGTAACGTAACTCACACACTTCCACATCATCAGGATTAATATTCTCAACAAATCATGTGTTCATATCAATACTAAAAGTTCATTTCCATAGCTATGATAGTAAGTTTGTATAAATATGATTAAAATCATGTTCCGTGGATGTACATTAGTAACATGTATTGGATAAGTTTATGGATATATGTCAAAGATGGTGTTGGTAAAGTAAAAATTTCACTCTCATGTATGTGAAAATGATCACTCTATACAGTACCAATGTAATTATTTAACGAAGTCATGTCTTGACTCAAACCAATGGATAAAACTGGAAAAAATTTAATGTGTGTGAGGAAAAGAGTTAAAAATTGGATGATGGAGAGATATGAATGAGAGGTAACCTGTAAGAACATGTCCCCATGAGTGAGTGATGATGGCATAGACCCCTAGACCAATGTCAAAAAGGAATGATTGTGTCTTAAATAATGTAATTATGACCTTGTTCTGTTTTTTAAACTCACGTGTGACCTCCAGAGATACAGATGCCATTGCCTTGCCCTCCTTGTTGGTTGCTACGATACGGTACTTCCCTTCATCGTCCGGCTCAATGTCGGTCAGTTCAAGGGTCAGAATGTACAGATGGACGTCGGCGTACATGCTCATGCGACGACGTGGCGTCTCTTCCAGCGGTTGGTCGTCTTTGAACCATTGGATCTGAGGTCTGGGTGCGGCGATAAGGCGGAACTCGAAAGTGACCTTCTCTCTGCCCGCGCTGACGACCTGGCTCTTGGCGACCGTCATGAAGGCAGGTTTGATTCCTTCACCTTCTTCGATGGTTGATTCCCTGAAAGAGGAACACAAAGGCATTCAATTAACCCAATGAAGAATTTTGAGATCTACACAAGCTTTAATATTACAGGAACCATACGATTCCCTTTAGTCATAGGTTCATCTTAAAGATAAAGTTGAGTTTTGGTCATGTGATTGCATTGTGAAAGAAACGGTGTGGAATCTATCAGAAAAGGTTGATCATCTAGTATATAGGTACATGTATTTGTGTGTATTGAAAGGTTCTGGAATCATCTAAATGATAAGAAATTTGGCCAAATCCTGGCAAAGTTACAAGCACTGTACACAGAATGATGTATATAGGACTGCACAAGCACATGGTGAAAAAAACCTACCCCCGATTTTTACGATGCTTCATGTCATATTTAGAATATGAAGGCATTTGAAGAGCCATACTTTTCAGGGAACATGTTTAATCTGATGTTCTTCCACCCTTGCATAACAATGATAACGCTCACAAATTTTTTTTTTACCTCTTTCCAGAACTCAACCTTCTCTCTAACTAGTTAAAATGTGTTCTTCAATTATCCTACTGGACTCAGATCACAAATAGAATGTACACTAATCTTATTTACAACTGTGAATTTAAAAATAATCTTTAAAGATTTAAAGATGTAAAATGCTCAGTTTGCTATAGCAATTAACAAAGTCATTTTTTTTTCTCATAACAAGCACCCTCCAGGTAAAAATGTGGGTTAAAATAATATGGTCTCTCTCTTGTTTTAGATCGACTGGTAAAATGCTAAATGTTTATATTGTGGAGAACAAGTAATTAATGAGAATTTCAAACCTTGATAGACTCTTGCGGCTTGGTGCTCCATCACTCTCTGCATCAGAAAGAGCAACTGCAAAGAAATCAAAATTTGAATGTTTTAATTTATGTATTACCGGTAGTCATTTTGAACAGATATGGAAAAGATAGGGAGGTTATTCTGTAGATCACATATAATCTAAAGAATATATTTACTTATTAATGCAGATAAAGTCTTTTAATATTTCAAGTTGCTCATGGATAAAAAAAATGATGAAAAAGGTGAAGTTTTAAAATCAAATAATGGCACAGGCAATTTTTCTTTGAATGTGGTCTCTACAATTACGGATAAAGTGGATGGTTTCAGTATTGTACCAAGCTTGAGATAAGGATATGAGAATAAACAGAAAGTATACAGAGAATGAGTGGATTAAAGTGAGAGAGATGTACAAAATAAAAGAGGGGCTCATAAAACTATCATGATACTAGAGTGAAACCTGTCTTTAAAGACCACCCAAGGGAGACATGAAAAGTAATCTTTATAGGCAGGTGGTCTTTAAGTACAGGTTTCCTTAGTACATGTTTCGATGAGAAACTATTTTCAAGGAAAACAATGTGGTCTTTCTATACAGGTGGTCAATGAGGCAGGTTTGACTGTGTAAACATAAAAGAGAAATTAAAGCAGACTTCTACCTTCAACCAGCAGCTCAGCACTGGTCGATGATGTACCAGCCTGGTTTTTGGCAACGCAGGTATATTTCCCAGAATCCTCTGGGTAGACTTCCTCGATGGTCAGCGTGACGACGTCGCCGTCGGTGGCTATCTTGAACTCCTCCGTGGCAGGGATCTGGGTGCTCTGACGGAACCAAGCCACAGTGGGCATCGGTGTTCCCTTGATGCGGCACCGAAGGGTGACTGGCTTTCCGTCTTTGGCTTTGGTTGTCTGGAGAGGCTCAATGATCTCTGGGGCGATGGCTGTGCCCTTGAACGGTGTTCCTGTATCAGGAGGCACAAGCTCTACATGTACAGGAATACAGTTTTTTCAAGCGGAAAGCATACAGAACAGATTGCACCAGACACCAACAAATGCACCAGAAGAGCAAATTTAATTGATTGTGAATAGTTTCAGGAAAAAAGTGCAAAAACAAGAATTTGGGTACACAGTTTGAGAGAAAAACATAGATGAATAAGAAGGAATAGATGAAACAGGAGTTGAATTTGCAAGGCAATATGATATAGAGTGCAATATAAAAGAAGAAGTTTTAATTGACAGTTTGAAAATGCATGGAAAGAAAAAAGCATATTCGTAGAACAGTGATGAGCAATCAAACATAGTAAGACCATTTTACATAGGAAACCAAATGCAAGAAGCATTACATTTTCAAGTTTCAAGTACATTTGTATTGAAGCAGCGACAGAAAACATGAAGAAATTAAAAAAAAAATGGAATTGCATTGATAGGCCATATCCAGATAAGCAAAGAGGAGATTAAAAGGAAAAGAACAAAATGTGGATGAAGTCAAATCACATCATTTCTTTTCAAATGCAACATCAATATGTACATTTTAAGCATACTCCTTTCAAAGAGGTATTTTCATAAGGAGTTTATTGCAAACTTGAATGTCTAAAATTAAAAAGCATTTAGTACATATTGTTTATTATTGTACAGATTTATTCAGGCACAGACAATTCATGAATTGGAGATACATGTACACATGTAGATTTGTCACAAAAGGTTAATAATTCGTGTAGAACAGAACTCAATTAATTTGGGCAATAATCAACACTTTACCAAAATAAAAAAACATTTCGGCACTGAAAGAAGAATGATTTTCTGCAACATGTAATTACTTCAACAATCTTATTACTAATATATTTCTTGTGATATGTTGCAATCAAGATTTGAATGCAGAAGCTACGATCTAGTCTAATATTCATAAACTTGGTTATGAACATACAAATATCTTCCTTACCATCAATAGACATCTCCTTCACCACTTCTTCCAACTGCTGGCGGAGATGCTCGTCGTACTGGTCAGCGGTTGCTAGGTAACCCTTGGGCACCCATCCCTCTTCACCAGTCCTCTCACGGCGAGCCATCCACCACTCACCATGCCCATCATCCAGGATGGTGAGCTGCTCACCCTCACGCATCGACATCACTTCGTCAGATTCAGCTAGGTAGTTTCCAATAGCAATGAATGTCTCAGGTTCTGTATCAGATAGTCAACAATAAAAATATCTATTACTTACAAAATCTTATACACATCTACACATTCATGGACAAGGTTTTTAAATTTATATACATTACTGAAATAACAAAAATAACAACACGTTTGGTGATTTATATTTACATACCTGCATGTAGATATTAAACTCTGCGAATTTGGTTCAGTTACTGACTTTACAAAATTTACTGTCATTCTCTGGACATATATACACCAAATAAACCTATGGTACACATTCATTATAACTTGAAGAAAACATTGACACATTCCTTTTCTGAATTAAAAAAAGTGAAACCTAACTGGTTTCTTTCTTTTATTGACTGTGCAATGGATAATACTACTAACACTGATATTTGTTTCCTTTACAGCTGGGTTTGCATGCATATGGTCAATCAAATCTTACTTTAGAATGAATAACTTACCAGTAGGTTCAATCACCATGACAGATTCGAGGCCTTCAATTTTCTATAACAAAAAGAATAAAATACATGGACATTAAATATTTGTTTGCACATGAACCAAAATCACATGATATGTTTACTGAAGAAAAATTCTGAAAAAAATTTCATTCTGTATTTAATGTACTCATGTATTGATAACCTTATACATGTATATTTAACCATTATTCTAAAATTTAATACAGTTACATTTCATTGAACAAGCCTTTCTAACTAGAGTGTTCCTGTGTTTAGATTTCAGTTCCAATTTCAGTTCCAATTTAAATTCAAATTCATTTATTCCACATCTCTTATATAGGAAGAGGAAAACAAATTAAGAAAAATATTGTACAGAAAATAAACAAATAAACAAATGATACAAATGAGAAAAGACGTGAACACTGTGATGAAGTAGATGTAACGGAGTAGCAAAGGCTATGGACCTGTCATATTAACCCTTATTAACATTCATCACTGTCACAAGTCAAAAATTACAGTATTCAGAATATGATTGGTTAATGTTACTCAGTTACACTTACCACTTCAGCAATTGGCATCTCTTCAAGAATCTCCTGAAATAACATAAAAAATGGATATAGAAATTATTTTTCCTATCTCTTGCTTATGGCTTACAAAAGGTAGATTGTTCTAAGTAAGGAAGTTGATGGTTGCTATACAGTGCTCATAGTTGAAATTCAAATACTGTTATACAGCAGATCAACATCATTAATTGATCATCTCTTTAAAAAATCTTTCATACCTAAAAACCATAGTATCTCAATTGAATAATTAATGAAACATCTTCTTCTTATCAAAGACATACATGTACAGTACATTCAAATAAATAAATGAATATTCTCATAGTATCAAACACATTTCCCTGTCGTGACTGAATCTGTCTATCTTTTACCTCTTCTTTAATGACTGTCGTCTGCTCGACCTCTTTCGTCACAGTGATGACCTTCTGAGCCGTAGCAATTTCAACCTCCGTATCTACCTCAGTAGAACTCTCCTCTGCAAAGAAAGAATGCAAAAGAAAAATGAGGATGAGTTTTCACTCTCTGTGTGTCACGGCTGCAATGGTGCACAGCCTCTACATGAAATTATCAAAGAACAGAGTCTTGTAAGGGATATAGATTAAGGTGACATTAAATATAAATCTCAAATATTACTAGATAAACATGTAGAACAAACCAATCATAAAGTAGGATTTAAATAATATCTATTGACATAAGGCATCTAAAATCAATACAACAAAGTAAAAGTGACATTATGTTTTTCTTTTAAACATCTTCATGCAAACAATATCTGATATGTGCTAAAGTATATCTTACATTTTAATTGCAAATTAAAATCAGTAAATATACAGATAAATATAAAACAAACAACTATGGAATGGATAAACCACTGGAATAATAGTTTATACTGAAATACCAGCTTAGAGCTTTAGACCATACATTCATCACTAAATGGCCCCTAAAATAATTTTCCACAATATACATTTGAAATAAAACTTTAAATGTGCCTTTCTAGATATTTTAGTACTCGTATGAAAATGCAATCAGGGATCATGTCATTGGAAATACAATACCGTACTTAAAATGATAAATCACAAAACAAAACCTAAGGTGTCACACACAATGTTCGGATACATGAACATAAAAAATAACATCATGGTTGACTTGAAGTCAGTCTTACAGATGAAAACAAAAATCAAAAGCGTGCTGGGATACTCAAAATAACGAGACTGGAGGCATGCTCACATTCCATGACAAACATTTCCAACAAAGATAATTGACTGAAACCAACGGAACACATAATTGTTGAATCTCATTACGCAACTTTAAACTCTTACTGAGAGACACACAGACAAGGTGCATATACATGTAACCCATGCAAGACAGTTTTATGAATAACACACACTACTTCTATGAGTCAATGGACAGATTTATTTAACCCCAGAAATTGTGTGCATGCATTCATCAAGCCACTGTCCTGAAGAAAATAAAAATAACGAACCATGGAAAATATGAGACAGCGTGGTATGACGCCTACATGAACAGAAAACTACATAGAACTGTTGCCACTGGATTGTGTACAACAAAATTGATGCATAGAGTTTATTCTAAAATGTGTATGTGAGATACATTCTAGCAAGTCCTCAACCATCCTCAAGAAAAGTAGACACTGATTCAAACAACACTTCCATGCAAGGGGAAAAGGGTGGAACACATGGTGACCACTGTACATAGCATTGAAGAAGGTGGAATGAACCAATCTTTGGCAACATGCTTTAAACATAAAGGCAGCCAGACTAACTGATCAAACAAAACAAACAAGAAAGGGTGCTGAACCCACCTACGACAACCAGCTTGGCCATACAAGTGGCCTGACCAGCTGGATTGATGGCCCTGCACTCAAAGGGACCAGAGTCCTCAGGGAAGGCTTCCTCTAGGGTCAGGGTGCACACCCCGCCGGTCTCAAAGGTGATGGTGAACTCCGGACACTCTTCCGGGACAATCTCTGCACCGCTCCTGAACCACAGGATATCTGGTGTTGGATTGCCGGTGACCACTGCCCTGAACGTGGCCGGCTGTCCATCCTTGATGATCACCGAGACGATCGTTTGGGTAAACTGCGGCGCTACCATGGTGATAGATATCTCCTGATCCTCCGGCTTCTTGAACTCAAGTTCAATCTTGCGGGGCTCACGAGTATCATCTACCTCCATGCTCACCGTGGATTTCCCACGAGTCTCAGAGTGTCTTTCCAAAGTGATGGGTTTGTCTTCGGTCGGCTTAGATTCTGTTTACAATTACCATACACATAGATATGGGCATTTCAATAACTGCATGTACTCTTTAAAATCTACTAATCATGTAATCAGAAAGTTTATACACGAGCTCATATCTATATCTGTTCCTAATGTAAAAGATTACCATAGCATTCAAGTGATAATGATACAGAAATTTCTTACTTAAATAAAAAATCAATCTTCACACAAGATCCAATTGCTAGAACAATTTTAAGTTTCAAAATCGTTGTAGACATTCACAAAGTGAAAAATGTAATCTTCATGTGTAAAAATATAATGATTTGGGGATCCGTGGCGCATCTGTCAAATATTTCTTCATATTTTTCACTTAAATAAAGAGAATTTGCTAAATGAATACAAACCTTCAACAAATAGCTCCGCACTGCAAGTAGCTTGTCCAACCACATTGACAGCTTTGCAGAGGTACATCCCCTCATCTTCAGGGATGACTTCTGGCAGGGTCAATGAAGCGGTGCCGTCATCGGTGAACGCGACCTCGTACTCGGGTTCATCCTTGATTTCAGTGTCATCGACATACCATGTGACATCAGGGCGTGGCTTGCCGGTCAGCGTGGCTGTGAACTTGACTGCATCGCCATCACCGGCAACAACCGTTTCGATGGGTTTGATGAATTTGGGAGGCATCAGCTCTGGCTGTTCACCTCTTGCAGCTGCCTCTAGCTCCTCTGCCATGATTTCCTTTGGTGTCTGCAAGAATCATGAGGATGAATCAACCACATGATGATAATAATAATGCTAATGAGAGAAAATGACAACAATGACGAGAATAGACTGATGACGATTACAGAGTTACTGATGTAGGAACCTTTGCTACACCTCAATGTTAACCTTTCATTACCCTGTATATGCCATATACCGGTACTCTACAAATATAAATTTACAACAAAAAACTTTAATAATAATATACCGTACTTCTATAGCGCATATCACAAGATGTCTCTATGCGCTGTAAGAAAGAGTATTAGTAAATATATCATCAAGCAATCACAATGTCCATTGGCCATTTGTACAGTTCTGTGAATTCTATAAATAGACAAAGAGATCTATTACTACAATACCCCCTTACAGATTGAAATAGGTATACATTATTATCCTGGGTATACTCCATACATACCTTCTCAACCAAGATCTCCTGCGTGAGGTTTTCAGTCTTCTCTTCAACCTCTGGTTTGAGCTGCTTGGTCTCTGGTTTCTTCTCCTCCCTGGGTCTGGACACACCCTCCACCGGTTTCTCTTCATCTCCCTTCTCTCCCGGTGAGGAGGGGAAAGCTGCCAATTTGAAAGGATTCAATATGAATTTAACTAACAGATCACAGCACCCATTTTTTGTTGTTAATGCTTAGTATGCTGATTATATTCAACTGGGCAGTGTTTCAATAAATTGTTATATTACAAGTTTGCCAACATCCCATTGAAACATGTTTAATTTTAAAACTTAGGGCTGTTTTGATACTATCATAATTTGTGTACCAGTATTTGGAACATTACCAAAAAAAAAACATGCATTTTAAACGGGTCTCCAAGAATCACTTCTTTCGTTCAATGACTAGGTAAAATAAAGTTTTTCTTTCACACCAATCACCAAGACATGTGTAACCATTTATTGTATTAGAGAGATATCCCAATTTTTGAAATAAAATCATAACTGCACAAGTCTTTTTGAGCCACATTTTCAGACGAGTCATAAATGATTACTGTACACAAAGTGGTTAAATCATGCAGCAACAGTAATTATTCATGCTATATTATATTCAGAAAGGAAGATGCAATTTAAATGTACCAGTATTCATAACTTTGAGTACAAATTAATAAAGAGTGGGTATACAAAAAATAAAATGTGAGTGCATTCAGATTAGAATGGTGAAAGTACTTTACATTGACCAAATACCCAGAATATAGCCCCTTGACCTGCATTTACTGTTTAATATAGCATGTTAATTATATATCGCAAATGAAGATTTGAGGCTCCTGATTGGTCAATACTGCAGGCATTAAATTTACTATTGACTGCTGGGCAGCGTAGTTTATCAGGCATGGCTCTACTCGCCTGTACAATGCAAGGATGCAATGGTTGTGCGTGAAGCAAACAATGAATACCAAGTAGGTTTTAACAGGAATGTTTCGTCAAAATATTTCTTTTTGAGAAATGACACAGGAGATGCAGGATATAAAACAAATATGGACTGCTCATTCTTTTTTTTTTTTTTTT
>BEXV01000387.1:54948-110050 GCA_003118195.1 Hemicentrotus pulcherrimus
GGGGGGGGGGGGTCTCCTTTTAAGAGACTGTGCAGTGGCTAGCTTTTAATAATTGTCTTTTATAAACCATTAATTTTGTTAGCTACTGCTCAGTTCATGCACCGAAATGTACGAAAATGTTCCTTTCACACTAAAACGTCCATACCTGTATGGGCTTTGTTTCTTGGTACCATGTGATAGTGATTGGCTGTGACCCAGTGACCTGGGCCGTGAATTTCACATCATCACCCTCGGCAACTTCAATGTCAACAATCGGCTGGACAAACTCTGGAGGAGATATGATGATCTCGATGTCCTTCGGAGCTTCTTGTTCAACTTGCAGAATTATTTCAGCCTTCTCTCCTGGTTTGGGTAGCTCGTCTAAGTATTAACATATGATTTAAAATGGAGGATGAAAACAAAATTAAAATGCTTTCCTTTAGATTAGATGGATAGTTGACATTCATACTTCTGTGATAAAACAAACAATAACTAAGAAAAATCTCTGTAAATTGATAACATATTTTATCTTTTTGATCATTAATATAATTCTTTAGATGATAGACAGACCCTTTATCATCGAGTTCATCATAAGGTTTGGCATTAATTAAGCTACTTCAAATTCAAGTACTTTAAAATGATTCTCTTTCATCACTTTTTAAGAATTTCATTGCATTGTTGGATTTAGGAAAACAGTGATTGGTTTTCTGTTTATTACTAATCTGAATACACCTTTGAATGGAAGTCATCTAGAAAATAATTATGAAAAACGAAAGTGCTATCACCACACAAACATACAAATGCAAAAACTGGTGACATACTCAACAAACAAAAACATATAGAACATGCATCAAAACATAATATATGTATATTTACCATGCTGCTTTCTCAAAATCAAAATATCTCTTGTTATCTCCATCTTCATTTTCATTCTCATATATATCACTTGCGTCACAATCATGCATTCACAAAAACAATTTACAACGTGCTACAAACAAAAAAGCATTCAAATACATTTCTCTCTCATTTCAATTCAAGGCATCACGCATCAAATATATAGGCAGACATTAACAAATCATTGCATAATAATAAAAAAGAACAAAACTGGAACTAAATGTGCAATATGCATTATTTTATTGAGTTATAAAATGCTGAAAAAGAAATTTGTTATTGTGCATGGGCATTCACAATAAATAGCAAAATATCAACAAATGAAAGAGCATGCTTCATTCATATCACTGCAAAACGATGTCAGATAAGAAATTTCACTTCTTCCAAAAAAATTGTTTTTTACATGAACTGTAATGTGAGTTTGATATTGCTGTATCATGTTGTAATACCCTACAGACAATATCAATCAAATAATTAACGATCAAAGAATGTTACATTTACAAATAAAATCTCTGAAATCAACTTCAAACAGCATGCATACAAACATACAAATTGAATCACTTGCATGCCACTGGTAACAAAATCAGAACACTTACCATAGACACGGATCTCGGCAACAGTTGTGGCATTACCGAGTGGGTTAGTAGCCTCACACACAAAGGTACCATGATCATCTTTGGTAACCTCAGTGATGCAGAGCTGACTCACCCCATCATTGTAGTTAATCACCACATACCTCTCGCCCTTGAGGCCCTCCCCGTTATGATACCACTTGAAGGCGGGCTGTGGGGTGCCTGTGAACCTGCACTCCAGGTACACGATCCCACCCGGAGACGCTTCCTGAGACACCAGCTCCTGGACCACTACCGGACCCTGCTTGTGCTCAGTGGTCACTTGGCGGATGATCTCCTCGGTTATCTTGGTGGCAGTGTCTTTGATCTGCACTTCGATATCCTCTGGTATTTCAGTGACCTTGGTGGTGATTGTAGTGGTTTTCTCTGTGGTGATTTCCTCAAAGGATTCTGGAGACTTCTCCAGTGTAATTTCAACTGGTGCAAGCTCCTGAGGGACTTCTATTTTTTTTTTAAGGAATGAACAAAGAAAATAGTGTCAGTCCAGCTCTTAATTTCACAATGAAATTTAATAATTTAATGTTAGAATATGAATATAGCTTAGAATACCTAGTATTAATCAGACAATACCCAGTGATACCCTAACCCTAACCTTAAACCTATAAAATCGATGTTGACCTATATATTACCCTGCACACTGCTAATATCACCATTTTTATTAAAAACCATAACTAAATGTGGTTAGTCCTTTCTGATTCTTTCATTTTTTACAAATTATCAACAATATCCTTGGGTACTTTAAAATATTTACTGTTATTGGCCATCCACAATATTTGTGATGTTTAAAAATTGTAGTTTTGTCCAGGAAATCATTTTTGATTTCATTAAAATTCAATGACTTGCCTTCCATCAGAATTCATCAAATTGAGATATTTTTACCTTCATGATGCCAGTAGAACTTTGCATTGTTACATAATCAGAATACATCTAAAATCATTATGTGCAAATTAAATAAACATCAGCTCTGTTTAAAACAGGCAATGTGCAAAGAGTGACAGCCACCATGTGTACAAGAAGCATTTCATACAAAATCATAATAATGAATCATGCTACAGCCCAATTCCCTACCCCAACCCAATCTTAATCATAAAGAGGTAAAACATAAAATTAATCTCAGTAACTCATTTCCCCTTGAATATTTCTGATAAATATAGTACAGATGATGTGGTTCTATATATTTCTAAAATAAAGTGATAAGACAAACCAAATGTGTTTTTATATATTTATAATACCCATGTCCAAAAACAAACCATATGACAGTAATATAAGGGAAAGGCCGGTAGATTTTTGATATATCTAAAACAGATGAAACTGAAAGTTGATATTGACTTGCAATATCAGATTCTGATGTAGGAGTCCCAAAAGGCACGGCATTAAAGTTTGTGAATACAGCAATCTTGGCGATATCTCCAATTTCCATATGCAGGTCTAATCTTGAGGAAAAAGTTTATATTCTATATGATTTTGCTATTTCTCCTTGCGGGTCTGTTTGGTAAGCGCATTATGTAGAACCTATCATTCATAAACTATAATGACGATTCATTTAAATGAGGAAGTGGTGTAGGGTTCCCAAAATACAAATAATGATATCAATGGGAAAAGGGATTTAAAAAAAAAAGATTCTAGTTGAGAATGCTTAAGCCATTTCAAGGAATACCTGTAAAAACAAACAGAAAAAGTCGACAGGATAATGGCAACCTGGAATGATCCTACCTTCTGTACATACAAGATATACCATCAGGAACCGGCTAGAATGACAAATTGTCTTCTTGGACTGCTCTACAAAGTTCTTTAGTATTCACTTTCTATTCTATCTCTATCCCTCGCATTATCTTACATATCATTTGTCACTCTGACTCAAACTCTCATTGGGTCTCTAGATAACTTCATGTCATCTCTTTGTCTGTGAATTTATATCAAATATCTTTCATAAAAGTCTTCCTATACCCAACACAAATCATATCAAGCTTTGCATGCTCTACAGCAACATGCTTGTACTTGACCAACTCCCTCCTTGCAAGAGGGTTTCTGGGAAGGAAGAACATTCCTTAATAGTCCCTTTCCTAAGCTCTTTAAGACTGCTTCCTGAATTCAAAAAAGTATAACTAGTTTCACATTTTTTTTAGGAACATGCTACAAAACAATATTGTGCATACATGTACCACTGGTCAATACAAATCCACAAGATATATTGATCACACAGGTTCACTTACTTCACAAAACAATTCATTGACGAAATAATAGAACAGGACAGAACATCCAAAAGTCCATAATCTAAACATCCTTTTCGCTGAGAAAAAGCTCCAGTTCAAACACATGAGCAAAGACATAGAACATACACAAGTCATAGAGGTGGATCCAGGTATCGGCTGCAGCTTCAACTTTTCCAACATTACAGTTGTTATGCTTCCCAGGAATCATGGTATTCAAATGATTCATCACATTTTCAGAAAAATCTCAGATCCACCTCTGCATTTTTCTCTAACAAAACAGCCCTTTCAACTCCATGGCCCATGCTGTGCTCTCCACAAGTGCGCATATTCATGCATTATAATAATACATATTGACAATTCAATTTTATGTCAATCTTGATTTGCTTAATGTACATGTACATGCAAATGATTCTGCTACAGCATCTCTTCAGATCTGATCTCCTCTTTTCAATTTTTTGAGCTTTTTTCTCAAAAAAAAGTGAAAACAGAAATAATTTATTTCTCTCTCCATATCCCAAATGAACTAGATGATAGTAGAGATTGATTTTTAGTAATATTTCATCATGTTTCACCTATTATTTTACTCTTGCCACCTGGAGGAGTCAAAACTGATCAGTAGGGCATAAATGCCTCGATCAGGCACATGAACAGTCCTGGAACCCTCCATCTTTAGTGAAGCTTTAACAACCTCCTTTGGGCATTTGCACAGACCGTGTGAAAACAAGCTTTATACAAGCTTGCCATGCAGCATGCTTAATATTGCACATGCCTTTACTCACCACCTTTCTCAATCTCAAGTGTAATCTCAGGGTATTCTGCAACTTCAGAAACATCAAGGGCCACTTCCTCGCGGTGCTTCTCCTGCGGAATGACTTTTTGAACCTCAACACTTTTCTTCTCCACAGTGGTCACATCTACAGTTATTTCTTCCTTCTGTATTGGTTGAATTTCAAGCGATATTTCAGGCATCTCAGGGGCCTATTTGTCGATTGTAAGAATGGCCACTTCTGTTTTCTCGATTGGTTTTTGCTTCTGTTCAATGTCAATAGCAACAGTCTCCCTCTGTTGAGGTATTTCTTTTGATGTCACAGTAATGTCTACTTCCTTCTTTTCTTCAAGCTGAATTTCAATCATCTCGGGAGCTTTTCCCTCAACAGTAATTTCAGTTGTTTCCCGTTTCTCCTTGGGTGTTGGTGCGATCTTAATATCAGCTGGTTCTCTCTGTTCTGGACCCATGTCTATCACATCCAGTGGTATTTCTGTCACATCTTGAAGCTTTGCATCTACTGTAGTAATCTCCTGAGGAACGTCTTGAGGGGAGCGTTCTTCTTTTTTTGGAAGTTCTAATACAAATCCTGGGAGTTCTTCCACTTCTTTTGGCCTAATTTCAGATGGTGCAACCTCACCTAGCGCCTCTATTTTTTCTCTGATTTCTGTATGGGTAACTTCAAGCATGGTGGTTGGCAATTCCTCTATATCCTCTGGTCTAATCTGCAGTGAAACGACTTCCCCAGGTGCCACATACAACTGTTTTTCATCGATTTCAGGAAGTTCAACTGTCACACCTGGAAATTCCCCAACTTCTTCAGGTCTGACCTTAATTGCAGAAATATCTGATGGTGATTCGTGTAATGCGATTTCATCCTTCTGTGTTACTTCAACTACTGCAGCTGGCATTTCCTCTATCTTTTCTTCTTTGATCTCAATTGAGATAACTTCACTAGGCTGGCCATACAGTTGATTTTCTTCTATTTCTGGAAGTTCAATAGTAGTTGAAGGCAATTCGTCAACCATACTGGGTTTGATTTCACTTGGGACAAGTTGTTCTGATAATTGATCAGGTACTTTTTCTTCTTTTACAGGAACCTCAGCTCCTGCTGTGGGAAGTTCCCTAGCCTTCTCAGGTTAGACTTCAACAACCAATTCAACCTCACTTGGAAATTCCATAGGAATGTTTTCTTCCATTTGTGTAATTTGAATAGTAGAAGTGATTTCCTCAGGTTGAGTACTTTCAAATTCTACAGTCGTGATGGCTTCTGTAACTTCATCACCTTCCAATGANAATTTGAATAGTAGAAGTGATTTCCTCAGGTTGAGTACTTTCAAATTCTACAGTCGTGATGGCTTCTGTAACTTCATCACCTTCCAATGATTTTGTAACAGAAACACTGATCTCAGGTTGTTCAATATCTTCTTTCACTTAAGTAACTTGTTCTTTGGTAACCTCCACAGTGGTTGTTTCTATTGTTTTCTCTACTGATTCCACACCTTCAGTCACTTCAATCTTGAATGTAGTAGAAACTCTTCCATACTCATTGGTACCCACACATTCAAATTCTCTGTCGGTCTCCTGAAGAGGGTTGATTACTAGAACTGTGTTGCCATCCTTCTCAAAGAGAGTAGTAAAGCGGGGGCCTTGTACTGGTCCACCATTGTGGAACCATCTTATTATTGGTTGTGGCTCTCCAATAATTTGGCATTTCAAGATAACTGTCTCTCCTAGATTCTGGCCAACATTTGTTAATGGCTGAATAATTGATGGTGCTTCAAAGACAACATCCTCTTCAGAGGGCTGTTCTACAGGCAAAGTAATATCTACTACATCAATAGTTTGTATTTCTTCCTTAACTTTCTCAAACTCGATGATAATATCAGGAAATTCAGGTTCTTGTCTTTCAACAGATAAAGACAATTCAGTGACTTCTGTGACTTCTTTATCCGGAATTCTGTCTTTTTCAATTGAAACACTTTCTTTTTCTATCTCTCTGGAAGAAACCTCTAATTCAACTTCTTTACCTGGAACTTCCTGCTGAGTAAGAAGTAGTTCTATAGCAACACCTTCCTTGGTTTCCTGTGGCTGTGTTCTCAAAACGGTATCAGTTAATTCCTGTGGTTCTTCTGATTTGATCTCAACTGAAACTATCTCACTTGGGGTTGAAAAGGGTGTTTTCTCCTCGATCTGGGATATTTAGCCTGTGGCTGCTGGTAATTCTTCAACTTCAGATGCCTTGATTTCAGTAGGAGCAAATTCTTGTGGTACTTGCTGTGGCACTTGTTCCTCTCTATGTGAAATTTCAAGAACTGCTGCTGGTATCTTTTCAACTTCAGATAGCTTGATTTCAGTTGGAGCAATTTCTTGAGGCACTTGCTGAGGCAATTGTTCCTCTTTTTGTGGAATTTCAAGAACTGCTGTCGGCATCTCTTCAACCTCAGATGGCTTGATTTCAGTAAGAGCAAATTCTTGTGGCACTTGCTGGGGCACTTGTTCCTCTCTTTGTGTACTTTCAACAACTGCTGCTGGCATCTCTTCAACTTCAGATGGCTTGATTTCAGTAAGAGCATATTCTTGTGGCACTTGCTGGGGCACTTGTTCCTCTCTTTGTGTACTTTCAACAACTGCTGCTGGCATCTATTCAACTTCAGATGGCTTGATTTCAGTAGGAGCATATTCTTGTGGCACTTGCTGGGGCACTTGTTCCTCTCTTTGTGTACTTTCAAAAACTGCTGCTGGCATCTCTTCAACTTCAGATGGCTTGATTTCAGTAGGAGCAAATTCTTGTGGCACTTGCTCGGGCACTTGTTCCTCTCTTTGTGGAATTTCAAGAACTGCTGCTGGCATCTCTTCAACTTCTGATGGCTTGATTTCAGTAGGAGCAAATTCTTGAGGCACTTGCTGTGACACTTGTTCTACTCTTTGTGGGATTTCACCCACTGCTGCTTGCATCTCCTCAACTTCAGATGGCTTGATTTCAACAGCTGCAAATTCTTGTGGCATTTCTTGGGCAATCCTCTCCTCTGTCTGTGCTGCTTCAACTGCTGGCACTTGTATTTCCTCAACTTCCAATGGTCGAACTTCAATCGTTTGGAAGTCTTTTGTGACCTCTTCAGGTAATACTTCCTCACTTTGAGGAATTCGAACTGTAGCAGTGGGTAACTCAGCAACCTATTGTGATTCTGTTTTCACAGGTGCTAGATCTTCCGATATTTGCTCTTCTTGTGGCATAGTTGAGACTTCTTCTGCAGTTTGTACGTGCTCAGGCAGGGAATCCATAAACTTCAAGAGTATGTTTTCATGAGGAAGCCCAAGATCTCGATCCTCCTCAAGTACACCATCTTCTTCTTCCTCTTCGTCAACCTCTTCTTCAACAACCTCAGTAACCTTCTGAGTCTTGGTAGTGGTGATTACTTTCCTCTTAACTATTTCCACATCACCATCTTCAGTTGGTCTTGTGATGATTTCTTCCACAATGTCCACCTTCTCTTCTGGCTCCTGAGGGATAATCATTAGAGGTTCTATATCCTCATCTGGTTCTCTCTCCGCATCAATGACCTCTTTCACTACCTTGGTGGTTGTGGTTGTTGTTACGGTCACTTCTTTGGTAGTCTGCTCCACTATAAGGTGTATCAAGAAGAAAGAGTAAACATGGCATCAGAGCTACACAGCTGATGTGAAAGGTTTCCGAAAGCATGCTTTACCAGGCCACTGATCAATACTTACAAGGTAAATGCAATGCATGCACATTCTCTCGGATGCAGAAATTGGAGAAGGCATGATCCCGCAGATATATGAAATTTGGAATGCACCTAATACAAGCAACATGCATATTACATTGAAGATGGCAACAGATGCACGGATGTCCGTATGAAAATCAAATAGCATAGTCCATAGGCATTCCCTGTCCATCCTCTTTATCCAGCAAGTCAAATCTCATATGTTCAGAAATACTCTGACAACATATGTAAATGCATGAAGTCATGCAGTCAGGCAAAACTGATCACCAAACCAAACGACATGCTACAAATCAGCATAACTTTTTTTTCAACAAGCATGTAAAAGAAAGCCAACATGCAACAAACCAACCATATACTGTCAATACATGTGAAGGATATTTCTGATGCAGCATATGAAGAAAAGATGAAACAAAGTGAAGTCAAAAATTAAACAAAGAAGGAATTCGTTTAAACTCTCTCTATATTCAACATGGGACAATTGGTATGACTTTGAATTTAAAAAACTGTCAAAAACTACCAAGGAAGGGATTTGCACAATAAAAACTGTTTGCAAAAAAAACACATTAACAATCATAAACTTCACATGATGAATTTGCAAAAAAAATCAAAGTCCTTTAACACATACTGCAAGGTTTTCATATCACAATTTCACCTGACACATCTATGTCTTTACCTATCATAAGCTTTTGATGTTAGATGTCATTACAAAATGTATTTATAATGTACTAGGTGTGCTGGTACGATAATATAAAAGGCCTACTAAATACCTGAATTAAAATAGGCACAGTTTTTTATACCACTTTATTGTTAAAGAAAAACAAAGATAACTCACAATAACCCTTCAACAAACACCAATTTAAAAAACCCACCTATATTAGATAAAAAATTATTTTAGTTCATCATTATACAAGGAAGATGAATAAGAATAGCGAAACAGAACAGAAACACACATATCCTTAAGGCTCTTCCTATTAAAAACTGATACTCAATTATCACTTATTGGTGTTTTGATTATTCCTAAATTTCCTTGATATAATCCATCAATTGAAATTATCCGTCATCAAAATACAATTATACATGTACTAGGTAACTTGTTTCATATAAATACACATACATGTACATGTATGAGAAAAGGCTCTTCCTATTAAAAACTGATACTCAATTATCACTTATTGGTGTTTTGATTATTCGTAAATTTCCTTGATATAATCCATCACTTGAAATTATCTGTCATCAAAATACAATTATACTAGGTAACTTATTTAATATATATATACACATACATGTACATGTATGAGAAAAGGCAGGCATAAAATATAGCATGGA
Source organism: Hemicentrotus pulcherrimus (assembly GCA_003118195.1). NCBI lineage: Eukaryota > Metazoa > Echinodermata > Echinoidea > Camarodonta > Strongylocentrotidae > Hemicentrotus > Hemicentrotus pulcherrimus. Next base: position 64,502 of record BEXV01000387.1, read on the forward strand.
GAAATATCAATGAAAGGTTCAGATCAGACGATGACAAGACGAGCATTAGATGATAATGATATAATAAACCTACAAATCCCATGCACATGAATAGCTATAAAATAATCTGTCTGGAGCCAGACGGAAGTTAACTCTGTGGAAAATGATATGATAACTGCCTTTCTGGCTCAAAACAAAGACAACATTCACTTGTTTTATAGCTTGAGAGTAATTTTGTAAAACTGATCCACAAAGCTGGTCTATTGTTTGTAATCCATCAAATGCTAACGCCCAGGATTACTTAGGGTAGACACTGTTCAATTTTGTGTTGAACCTTGGGCTTTATTAAGTGAGAAATTAAAAAACTGCTTCATTAGAAATACCTGTTTACTTTTGGTTGATGAATGTATAAAAGAAGCAAATGTTCCATAGATCAGGTATTGTTTCAGGTTCTGCATTGAAGCTTATTTAGATATGAAACAGTTCAATAAATACCACCCCCCCCAAAAAGAGACCATTTTTTAAATGTGTGGATAATATCGACTGTACGAAACAAAGATCCTGTGCATATTCCCTGAGGTCTGTGTTATAACATACAGAACTGTATTAAGCTTTAAGTCATCATGAAAAGCTGCTGAAGTTTTGGTGTGTCATATCTGAACAAGACTTTAGAGTCATTTGTTGGAGTTATTAAAATGTTGTTGTTCAGGAGATGGGATCTAAACTAAAATAAAGATAAGTATCTAGGCGTATAAATGTGGGTTACTTATCAGGCTTACTTCATCCCCAAGTGACTCTGTTGACTTTACAGATGTAGGAAAGATAACATGCATAGTGCATCGAGGCATTATAGAGAATGGTCATGCAAGGAAGTATGTATCTAGCATGATGCAACTGCATGACCCTTTGTACACATAGATACTGACCAAGATGCCCAAAATTCATATCAACAAGCATAATAGGATTTATTCAAAGCATAATAAACACATTTCTATCATAGTGTAACAGGCAAAGTATCATACATATGCATGTGTTCTAGATTATGAATAAAAAAAAATAAAAAATTTCATAATTCCCATTTTTTATGTGGGATCCACCAAAGCAATATGTAAAAGAAATTAAAAAACAATCAAGGGAGCATATAAAATTAAATAAACGTCAATGCTATTACATACTCTTAATGAATATTATAGGTCTCAAATTAGACATGAAAGAAGAGAGGAAAAACAATGAAAAATGATTATCATTGTTTGTGATATAGGAATAATTTGCGCTTGTTTTTCTATCATTTTCTACAAGACTTACATGGAAGATATAATTTAAGTCAGATGAAGGATTTTTACACTACCGGTATATAAATATTAATGCGGGCAAAGTAGATAATACAATTTCAATCACTTTCCTCAAATCAGAAAAAATGAAAATATAATTCTTAAGACAGAGAGAAAATCTGAAAACGTTTGACTTACCTGTACCAGGAATAATAAGTTCTGCCTCAGTGGTGACAACTCCGGCAGGATTCTCAGCACGGCACACGTATACAGTCTCATCTTCTTCCTGTACCTCAGTAATGATCAGCTCACAGATCCCATCTAAATTGAATATGGAGATGAACCGGTCACCTTGGAGTGGCCTTCCATTGGCAGACCACTGGAAAGTGGGCCTTGGGCTTCCCAATATGAAGCAAGTGAAGTGAGCTCAACTGCCAATTTCCACCTCGATATCAGTGACATGTCGAATGATCTCAATGAATATTTTGTCAGTAGGTTCCTCTTTTTCTTCGGAGATGTCAAGGAGGAACTCTACATCTTGCAGTTCATCTGGTCCCTTTTCCATAATCACAGTAGTAGTTTCTCTTGGTTCCTCAGGTTCATGTGGAACCTCAATTTCCAACACAACCTCTGTTGGTTCAGGGGTGAAGTCCTTTCTTGTTTCAACAACTTCTGATACTGTTTCTGTCACAGTCGTTGAGACTTCTTCTGTTACCTGTGTCTGCTGGGGAGCCTCAAAGACAATTTCGATTGGCCTTTGAGCATCCTCCTCTTTTTCAATCACTATTTCAGTTCTCTCTGTTTTTTCTGGCATTTCCTCACTAGGTATGACTAGTTCTTCATACTCTGGCATCTGTGGCATTTCTTCTTCCTTTACATCTAATACGAGTTCGATCGGCTGCAAGGGCTGTTGCTCTTGGTCGATCACGACCTCAGCTCTCTGCGGGCCTTTGTCTTCTTGTTCTATAGTCATAGTTACAGTCTGTGTGACGGTTGTTGAAGAGGTTTCTTCTGGTTTTTCTTGAGGCAACTCAAATTCGATCTGAACACCCTCAGGTTTATTCTCAATAACTACATCACTAACTTCACGAGTAGTTATTTCGATTTCAGTCACTTCTTCTTCTGGCATCACAATTTCCTCCTCATATTCTGGCTCTTCACCAGCCATAAGTAGGATCTCGGCAGAGACCATTTCTTCACTGATGGCAACAACTTCTTCATATTCGGGCTCTTCTGGTAAGTCTGCAGGCCCTCTTGGACGTTCCTGCTTGACTTTTTGTGGAATTGGAACCTCTTCAGTGATGGGATGTTTAGGCTCTTCTGGTAAGTCCACAGGCCCTCTTGGTTGCTCCTGCTCTACTTTTTGAGGGATTGGAACCTCTTCAGTGATAGGAAGCTGCTCAACTGGATTTTTCTTCTGTGGTTCTGGTTTCTTAACAGGTTTTTCAGAAGGCTTATCTCGTGGTTTCTTTGGACCCAGGTATATTTCAGCTTTTGTTGAAACTGTTCCTTTCTCATTAATACCAAGGCACTCAAAATCTGTCTCATCCTCCTTCTTGACTGGTGAAATTAGTAGGACGGTATTGCCATCTCTTTCAATCAGGGTTACAAATCTCTCTCCTGTGACAGGTTTGCCATGTTTAAGCCACTGGATGTCAGGCTGAGGATGACCTACTATTTGCGATGTTAAGCGCACAGTCTCACCAACATCTGTGACAATATCTTCAAGAGGTCTGATAACCTGGGGTGGTTCTTGTGTGACAACAACTTGTACACCTGCCTCCTCTTGCGGAACAGCTTCTACTCTGTCCGGAACATCTTCAGAAATAGTTTCCACAGTTTCTTCTGTAAATGGCTGCACAACTCCAATTTCTGGCTGTTCACCTGGAGACAATTCAAGTGTTAATTCCACTTGACCAAGAGGCTGTGTTTGGTCGATAAACATCTCGCTTGTCTCTTTGACTTCAGGTATTTCCTCTGTTTCTATGACTGTTGTCACTGTTTCTGTCACAACTGTGGTCATTGTTTTTTCCTCCTCTTCCATTGGCATAACTAAAACCTCATATTCTTGCTGCACAGGAACATCTTCAATTCTTGGTTTTTCTTCATCTGGAATCACAAACGTAAGTTCTACAGGAGCTAGAGGCTGTTCACCTTGATCAATAATAACCTTAGTAGTCTCAATAGTATCTGGAACCTCTTCAGTTCTGACTACTTCGGTTATAGTTGTAACAGTCTCAGAGACAGTAGTGACTTCTTCATCTATTGGTTGCTCCATTGGTTGAACAAGAATTTCATATTCGGGTTGTTCTTCTGGTTGCTCCATAGGCATCACTAGTACTTCATATTCTGGTTTTTCATCTTTTGGAATCTCAAGAGTTAGTTCAATAGGAGCAAGTGGTTGCCTTTGTTGGTCAATTTCAAATTGTGTCGTTTGTCTTGAGTCTGGCTGGTCTTCTGTTTCAACAACAGTTGTTACAGTCTCTGTAACAGTAGTGATGGTTTCCATTTCTGGTTCTTGTTCCATAGGCATGACAACCACTTCATATTCTGGTTGTTGGGGCACTTCCTCCTCAAACTCTGGATGCTCAGCTCTTGGGACCTCAAAAGTCAATTCCACTGGTCCTAGTGGTTGATCTTTCTTTTGGAGTACGACTTGTGTGGTTTCACATGACTCTGGAATCTCTTGTGTTTCAACAACTGTTGTAACAGTCTCTACAACAGTTGTAACAGTTTCTTCTTCCGGCTGTCTTTCCTGAGGAATGACAAGAACTTCATATTCAGGTTTTTCTTCTTTTGGAATATCGAAAGTCAACTCCACTGGTGCAAGTGGTTGGTCCTTCTTCTGGAGTAGTACTTGTGTGGTTTCTCGTGTCTCTGGTATCTCTTGCGTCTCAACAACAGTTGTAACAGTCTCTTCAACATTTGTGATAGTTTCTTCTTCCGGCTGTCTTTCCTGAGGAATGACGAGGACTTCATATTCAGGTTTTTCTTCTTTGGGAATATCGAAAGTCAACTCCACTGGTGCAAGTGGTTTTTTCCCTTTCTCCAGTAACACTTGTGTGGTTTCACGCGTCTCTGGTATCTCTTGCGTCTCAACTACAGTTGTAACAATCTCTTCAACAGTTGTGACAGTTTCTTCTTCCGGCTGTCTTTCCTGAGGAATGACGAGGACTTCATATTCAGGTTTTTCTTCTTTGGGAATATCGAAGGTCAACTCCACTGGTGCAAGTGGTTTTTTCCCTTTCTCCAGTAACACTTGTGTGGTTTAACGTGTCTCTGGTATCTCTTGCGTCTCAACAACAGTTGTAACAGTCTCTTCAACAGTTGTGACAGTTTCTTCTTCCGGCTGTCTTTCCTGAGGAATGACAAGCACTTCATATTCAGGCTGTTCATGAGGCTTCTCAGCTGGAAAGACGATTTCTTCATATTCAGGTTGCTCGTGCCTGGGAGCCTCAAAAGTGAGTTCTACAGGTGCAAGAGGCGTCCTTTGAGTTTCCATTTGCACTTTTGTTGTCTCACGTTTATCAGGATATTCTTCAGTTTCAACAACTGTAGTTACAATTTCTGTTACAGTTGTAACAGACTCCTCCTCGGGTACCTCAGGTACAACTAGAACCTCATACTCTGGCTCTTCCTCCTTAGGCACATCGAGTGTTAATTCTATAGGAGCAAGAGGTTGTTTCTGATCGATTAAAATTTGTGTTGTCTCACGTGGAGCAACAACCTCTTTAGTTTCGACAACCGTTGTGACAGTTTCTGATATAGTTATACTTTCTTCCTCTTCTTCCTCAGGCTGCTTTGGGATTACAAGAACTTCATATTCTGGTTTTTCAGGTTTGAACCTTTGCATTGGCTGAACTGGAACATCAGCTGGGCCACGTGGCCGCTGTTGAACCTCTTCTGGAGAGAGTGGTTTAGGAACATCAACGGTTACTTCAAATGACTTGAGTGGGCGGTCTTCCTCATGATCAATTTCAATTTCAGCAGTTTCTCTTCTCTTGGGTTTCACAGAAACAGACACCTTTTCAGTCCTCTTTGGACGTTTTTCTGTGCGACTTTTCACCTTCTCTGTAGGAATATCCTGAACATATACATCAGCATATGTTGACACAGTTCCCTCTTCATTAGTAGCAACACACTCAAACTCAGTGTCATCAACTTCCTCAACTGGGTTAATTACAAGAACAACACGCCCATCCCTCTCAACAAGTGTTAGGTATCTATTACCTGTCACTGGTGTTCCATCCCTGTTCCAACGGGCAAGTGGTTGTGGTTCTCCCGTTATTTGACATTCTAACCTGGCTGTATCTCCATATGAAACTTCAACATCATGAGGAGCTGTCATGACTTCTGGAGGTATCCTAGTGACAGCTGCACGTGCAAATGGGAGATCTTCAGGGGATAAAGGAGAATGTCCAGGAATAGACTCTTCTGGCAAAAGGTCAGATTCTTCAACATAGATTGGCTCTGTTTGCTTCTTTTGAGCTTTCTGTGTTGGTTTTCTTGGCCTTTCAGGCTCTCCTGGAATAACCAATTCTTCATATTCAACGTTGGGTTGTTCTTCATGCTCAGTGACGGTGGTTGTTTCGGTAGTCACAGTCTCTGTGTAAGTTCTAGTGACATCGTCAGGCTGGTGAAGATCTAGAATGAGTTCAATCTCACGAGGTTGAGGCTGAGTTTCTAATTCAAGGACACTCCTGCCTCTCTCTTCAGGAGTCGGTAGTTTCTTGCTTGGCTGTGGATGAACTTCTTGCACAACTGTCTGCTTCACAAATGTCTTTTGCTTGGTAGGTATATCTGGAGCATATTCAGATGGTATGACCAATTCTTCAAATTCAGGCTGCAGTGGAATTTCAGGTTGAGGAGCTGTCACTTCCTCCCCAGGATATATCTCCTCTGTGGGTTTGTGAGCAAAGGTCAGCTCAAATGGTTGAGGTTTGGGTTTTGGCATCACCTGTTCCTCTCTAAGCTGGATATCTTGGATGGAAGGAGATTTGTACTCCATTTGAAAAGGTTCAGGCTTCTTGTATGGTTTAGATGGAACCCTTTCAGGGCCTAGAGTGATTTCCTCCACAGGAGCATGATCAAATTTCATTTCAATAGGCTTCTGGGGCTTAGGTTGAACTTTCGGAAGAACTTCCTCAGGACCTAGTGAAATTTCCTCTACTTCTGCCCCTTCAAAGGTCAATTCAATAGGCTTTGGCTCTTTACGAATCACTTTCTCTGGTCCCATTTGCACCTTCCGCACTGCCTGTTGGGGGATTCTCACATCAAGAGGTTTAGGCTTCTCACGGGGTAGTACTTTTTCAGATCCAAGATCAATCTCCTCAACTGGTGTCTGAGAAAATGTAAGTTCAATTGGCTCATGTCTTTCATGTCTTACTGGCAATATCTCCTCAGGCCCTAGTGTTATTTCTTCCACAGGCTCTTGCTCAAATTGCACTTCGATAGGAGTTGGCTGCTGAACATCCTCCACACCAGGACAAATTTCATATGTTTCTGGGATGTCTACATCTATCTTGAGTGGTTCGATGTATCTTGGCAAAATTTCTTCTTCCGAGTAATCAACTGTACTTGGAGTTGGCAGGTCAAATGAGAAATCGACTGGTCTCCTTGGCTCCTGAGGATATTCAATGGAGTATTTTTCTATGGGTTCCTGATCTTCTTCATAATCCCTTCTTGTGGCAAATTGCTCTGTAACAGTTGTCTTCTTCCTTCTTGTAATGGTCTCATACTCTTCTTGTGGATGATCTTCCCTTGTGTCAATTATGAACTCAACAGGTGCAAGAGGAGCTTGCCTATCAATGTCAATTGTGGTCCTCTCACGGATCTCTGGTTCCCTTGGTCTTCCTTGAACAGTTGCAGTTTGTCTTTGAGGATGGGGTCGGACACCATCTATTATCAACTCAATTTCTTGTGAGGGCCGTTCATATTCAGGATACATGTCATATTCTGACCTCTGGGTTGTGATATCAGACAAAGTGTCATCTTCATATCTTGTGATGGTTTCTGTAACAGTAGTTGTGGTCATTGTCTCTGTTCTATCCTCTGGAGATATCTCTATAGAAGAACTGACAGGTCGTGGCTGCCTTGGTGGGATGAAGGTTCGTCTGTCATGACCAGGACCAATTTCTATTTGTGTTCTGTGAGGATAGTACTGCTCTTGTTCACTGTCAGTAGTATAAATCTCTGTTGTGACAGTTTCTGTTACTGTTCTCCTTGTGGTGGTCTCCTGGGTAGTCACTGTCAGATTTCCAAAAGAAGACACTGTCCCCAATGGATTAGTGGCTCTACACTCATAGACTGTTTGATCTTCCTCCAGTACAATCTTAATCACAAGTATGCATGTTCCATCTTCTAGGACAATTGTTTCAAAGCGGTCCCCATCAATGGGCCGTCCATTTCTAAGCCACTGAATCCTTGGTCTTGGTAGACCTATGATGATTGTATGCAATTGAGTTTCTTCTCCTACAGTAGCCTCAGTATCTTGTAATTCCTCAATCACCTGTGGTCTTCCTGGATGTGTTGGTTGCTTAGCACGAGGTTTTACAGCAACTTCTGGTTTGGGTTTTCTCTCAGGAAATGATACTGGATATTGCTGCTCTGGTTGAGCATCAAATTGTACCTCTTCTTCATACTCTGGATATTCAGACACAGGAAAATCTACTGGTTTTCTTTCTGGCTGTTTTCTCTGCTGTATGATGCTAGGTTCTTTCACCTTCATGGGAACCTGGGGTTGGGGCAATTTCGAAAATGGTTCAAAACTTGCTTGCTGTGATGGTCTGAGCTGCTGTGGAGTTATCTGATCCTCCTTGATTTTAGTTTTTTCCAGCTGATCAAAAGGTATGTAAACTTCAGGCTGTACCTCTCTAGATGGAATTGGTGATTCTTTAACCTGAGCTGGTGGTTGTGGTCGGGGCATTCTCTCTAATGGTTCGACCAGTGACCTTTTTTCTTGAACAACTTCCTCCGGAAATAATGGTGCCTCATATAATATAGGAGGGCTCTCTCTCTTGGGGATTTTTTTCAGACCCTCAAAGGACACAGGAGTTTCCACAGGCTTTCTGCCAGCTGGCTTCACATGTGGCTCATGAACTGGTGTTTTTTCTTTCTGGAAGGGGAGCTTGACATCTGTTAAAGGTTGAGGATGCAAGTCTTCAACAAAGAATTCTTCTTCAACCTCTCTTGGTGGCTGGAACCTATCCAAGTGTGGATGATAATCTGCAGGTTGCTTACTGTCAGGCTGCAACTGTTCATCTACTGGCTGTCTTGGAGGCATAACTGGTATTTTGAGAGGAGTCTCTGCTGGCCGTCTCTGGTCAGGTACCACTTCTTTCTCAGTAACAGTAGGATGTACATGTATCTGACGAGTAAGAGTGAACTCTTGTGTTGACCTTTCAGATGGTTTGCCAATGGGAATGATAACTTCTTGCTGTCCTGGACTCATGGGAATATTGACTTCTTGGGTCATCCTTGGTCTAGGACCATATTCTCTGATCACCTCATAATCTTCCACATTGTAATCATCAGGTGTCCTCTGACCAATATCAGTCTCAAATATTGTTTGATGTGTGGTTCTTGGTGGGATCTGGGATCTTTCCCTTGGTCGGACCTCAAAATTCACACTTTCTGTACCACTCGTAGGCTCTTGTCCCTCCCTCAAAACAGTTGTCACTTTCTTTGTGGTTGTGGTAGTTGTGATAGTGCGAACACTTTCAGTGTCACTTTCAACAACTTTCTCAACACGCTCAGTCCATGTTTCGTCTTCAGGCTCTTCTTGAATGGTGGTAATTCGCTCTCTAGAGGTTGTTTCAACTATCAGGTCAGCATAGGTAATAGTCTTTCCAAGTTCATTAACAGCCTTGCACATATATTCTGCATCATCATCAGAACAAACATTCTTAATGATTAGTGTACAAGTTCCATCCTCTTCATAAGTAATCACAACTCTGTCATTAGAAAGAATGGAGCGTCCGTTCTTGTACCAAGTCACAGAAGGACGAGGAGTTCCTGAGACCTTCACAACAAACTTTGCAGTGTGTCCTTCAGTAACCTGTGTTGACTTTAATTCTGAAATGATCTTTGGCTTCTGACCATGAATGAGCAATGTCTGATGTTCTCGTCTTCTTCTGGGCCTCTTCCCTGCATGTGGAATGGGTTTTACAATGAGATCAGCAAAGCTAGATGCCTCTTCTCCAGCTGCATTCACAGCTCTGCATTCAATCTCAGCAGAGTCATCACGAGTCACATTAATGATCGTCATTGAGCAGTGTCCTTGGTCATCATAATGCAATGTGTAACGTCCTCCTGGATGGATCTCAATACCATCACTAAACCATCTTATCTGTGGCGCAGGGCGTCCAGTAACTCTGGAATCAAACTTGGCAGTACTGTTTTCCAGTACCTCAATGTCTAGCAGTTCATTTAGGAACTTAGGTGGTTTATTCCTGACAACCCGGTAGGTACGCTCAGAATACTCCGAAGGGGCATCAATATCACTCTCTGCTACCCTGGTAGTTGTTGTGGTGGTGGTCTTCCTTACTCGTCGGATCACCTCTGATTCAGAGAAGGCTTCATCACCACTCACTGTCCTCAGCTTACCAGCTGTAAAGTGAAAAAAAATCTTGGTTCATTTACAGTAAATTAGAGGCTTTTTTTTTGTCAACAAATAAATTGCAGCTGAATAGGTTATGCCACACATCCATATATTTCCACAGTATCATGTTCATAACTCAAAAGAAAAATGTCCTTTTAAGTCAAATATTAAGCTGATGTGACATATGAGTGTAGCAAAAAAAAAGAGGTTGATGTAACACAAAATTGATTTTTAATTTGAACCTTTTTCTGTATCTCTATAAGTTTAGGGGGAACAGATATGTAAAAACACAATCATATCAAATTACTGAAAGAGAGGTTGATACATAAATTGATGTGCAAACGTAATATACATCAACTTACGTCGAACAGTCAACCTGCAGGTACAGACAGCTGTACCATAAGGATTGGTAGCTCTGCAAGTGTAGTCTCCCGTATCCTCTGGAAGAGTCACATTGATGAGAAGAGATACCCTGTTGCCATTGATGATGTACTGAAAGTCTGGTGAATCCTGGATAATCTGGTCATCTCTGAGCCAAGTTATCTGGGGAAATGGAGAACCTGTGATGATGCAGTCCAGCTGGACAGTCTGGCTTTCAGAAACAGTCACGTCATTGACCAACCTCCTAAACTGCGGAGGTTCTGGCAGGGCCTCCTGAAAACCTGAGATGTTCAGTGTGATGTTGATGTTGGTAGGCAACTGCCCTGGAATGGTCTGTCCATATATTTGCATTGGGGTTCCAGGGGTACCGGGTTGCCCGGGTGTTCCAGGTCCTGATCCTAGTGTTCCCGGGGGAAGTGCATACTGCTGGCTGGTGAAGGTCATTCCTGGGATCTCCATGTCACTTTCTTCTGTTAATGTCTCTGTCACAGTCTTTGTGGTTGTTTTCTTGGTAGTAGTTCTTCTTTTAGTAGAGGATAATTCCTCAGTGGTTCTTTCAACATCTGAGGGTCCCTCGTGAACCTCTACTGTCCTTGTTGTGGAACTTGTAGGAGTACCTGAGGAAAAATATGATTTATAATCATAATAGAGGATAACTGTGCGAAAATTCCCATCCACATGTAATCCTAATGATTATCCTAATTCTAACACTAATCCTTACCCTTTTACATAGTTCTGATGCATGTTGGGGTATTCTGCAGGAAAGCCAACATATCAACAATATTGAAGGAAAATAGCCACACGTTTTTCATACCTTACAATAAACAGACGTCAGCATAGTGCTAAATAACCAATCTTCCTTATTTCATTTTGCCTGAAATATTTCTTAGGACACAAGAATAAACTCACCTGGACTGTACTCCAGACCCTGAGTGGTCATCTGACCATTCCTGGTGACGAACACACCTGGAGCTGTCACATGAACACCACCAGGCTGTGAGCTGGTCAGCCCATCGTGGTCAACGTTGATGTGGATTTGCAGGTCCTGCTGTGAATTGGTCACATCTCTCTGGGAAGTGGTAACATCTCTCTGGTATCGGTAAGAGGATGCTGTGTTTGAATAATCAGAAGAAAATTATAGGATTATAGGTGCATATTAATAATAATAATACTGGTAATTACATTTATAGGGCAATTTATACATGCGTTTCTGAGCGCACAGGTGGTACAGTCTAACTCAGTATAATTATTCAACATGATCAATAACTAAAAGCAACAAAATGAAATAAAATATTGCTAATCCATACAATACAATTGAGTTAAATGCAGACCTGCCAACCTCTAGAGTTCAAAAATTGTATTCTTTAATCCCCAAAGTTGTATTTTACTGATAAAAGTTGTATTCCTAAAAATAAACACAGCCTGCTACGTGGAAGAATTTTTTTTATGGATCATTGGTTGAATATGCATGGTTTTATCACAACTGTTGTGTTCGATGAACCAATGAACATCCCCAAATTGCTGGTGTGAGATGCTTGTAGGATACTTTAGAGGACAGAGTGGGCATTTTGCTGTTGAATTTTTTTTTTCTGTGCATAGAATTCCCCAGACACAAGATTTCATCTGTGAATTCACCATAATAGACTAATATAAAATACAACAAATATATTCATATATAGATTCTAGACATTGTTACTGTTTGGCTACCAGTAATATTAAAGTTAAATGGACAAATCACAAATAACCTAGAGATCTGAAGATAACAAATTTATTGGAGAAACGTGCATGAATTTAAGATCTCTTTCTTACCTCATTATTACAAGTATGACCTACATTATCAATTTGTGAAGTAAATTTAAACAAAAAAAATCAACAAAAAAAAGGCACATATGAATATAAGATAAATGGACTCACGGCTAACAGTTAGGTGGGCAATGGAAGTCGCCTCTCCTGCCTGGTTGGTTGCCTTGACAACATACTCCCCAGAGTCTTCTGGATAGAGGGATGAAATCTCCATGACACAGATGCCATCTTCTGTGATCCTGATGGTGATGCGACTATCCTGCCTCAGTTCCCTACCACTCTGTATAACCATTTGGATGCAAAATGGTGTTTTCATTAGAGCAGAATCAAATATCATGTGCTATTGTGCGTTGAATGTTTCAAAATATTTCCTACAAAATAATGAATAAATAATCTCCTTCTTGAAAGCATAAAAGATATTTTCCACTACTTTATATGATACATAGGTATAAAAAAACATAATTTCCACATGAAAATGTTTGTAATAGAACAAAGGTATCGGATATACTCAAATGCTAATTCTATGCTGCATGTTTGTCTCTTATACTTACACAAATATATTCTACAAGTAGGCCTACAGAAAACATGTATATGTGTAGGGATTTAACCCATTGCTCACGGGAACCTGGTGGTCCCTGTGTTAAGTCTATGGGAATTAGATAATTAAGTATTGAACGGGTTAACTTTTTATACAAGTTTGGCCATTTGTAAGCTGGAAGTCGTTTGCCATTTTTGAAGGAAGTATACCATCAATACTCATGTGACTTCAGCTTTGCAACATCAGCTATAGATTGTATAATATCAGGCCTTATGAATTAAGGATTAATAGTTTGAGAACAGATCGTCTTCAAACCACTCATCGTGATCTATCTTGACTATATTCTTATATGCATGGGCTCTGCATGCTTCCTCAGAAACCCGTCATGATTCTTTTTCTGGTCACCAATTTTTATCAGATAAACATGTACATGTAAATCACATAGTAGATAGTATTCATTTAGAAATTCTGTTCGCATGATCATACCTTGAACCATCTGACTGTTGGTCTGGGATTGCCGCTGACATGGCACTCAAAACGGGCGGTACCCCCTTCATTGACCTCCTGGCTGCTCACAAACGACTGGAAGGAAGGAGGCTGAGCAGGCTTTGGACGGAGTTGAGGTTGGACTTCTGCAGGCTTGGGCTTAGGCTTGGTTGCAGCAGGAGCTGGAGCAGCTCCCATCCTGAAGGTTGGAGGTGGTATCGTCTGGATGTCAAGGTCTGAGTAGTAGATGTCCTCTCCAGGAGCCACAGAGAGAGTAGACTGGATGAAGCGAGCCTGCTTGGTCTCACGGACTATGAGCTGCTCCTCATCTAGAAGATAAAGAGCAGTGTCATTGTGGAATATACCAGGTCTGATGTCTTGATTAATAGAATTCAATTATTAATATACAGCAAAACTTCAGATGTAACATTTTATTTCTTTCATTAGTCACTATGACTTCCAAAGTTTGTTCGTTTCAATATTTCTATTATTGGTGAAAAATACATGAATATTTTGTATTCTAGAAACCCAAGGTGAATGAATAATGCACATGATATACAGTCATCAATAAATTCTAGGCGAACAAAAGAAATAAGAAGGATTAAATTTAACTATTATCATATTACAGATGGATAAACACAGTGAACTTATACTATAGTTGTTTCAGGAAAATTACTATTCAAAATGTTACTCTTACTTCCCTCTGTGCTTACTGTATTCATTATAAAAAAGAGACCCATTCATGTGATTAGGAACATATTTTATCTGAAGTTTAACTCAAATTTCTCTTCATTTTTCACGATTAATTAAGTTAAGAACAGTTTTACATGACGTTGATGGAATTATGGGGTCACATACCTTCAACAATAAGTTTTGCAGTGCAGGAAGCCAGTCCAGCTGCATTCTCAATCTTACACGTGATTTTACTTGAGTAGTCTGCTAGCACCTTTGGAAAGGTCAGCGTAGTAGTCCCATCAGGTTTATTGTCCACCTTGCAAATGATTGAAGGTATCAATTCTTGTCCATTCCTGAACCATTTAATGGATGGCATAGGTTTACCAGAAACTTGTGCTTCGAAGCGACCTTCCTCTCCAGGCCTTACCCTGCAGTGGTTGATGAACTTGAGGAAGTTTGGTGGTTTCCGATCCTCTGGTGGGGGTGGCATAATTGTAAACTGTTTGGTTTGAACAGGTACCGCCTTAGTTGACTGGGATACCTGTGGTTTGATGTCTGATGACACTGGTTTTGATGGTGGTGCTCCCGGCGATGGTTTGGGTGCTCCAGCTGGTTTGGATGGAGTACCTGGTGCTGGTCCTCCAGGTTTGCCAGGTGCCAAAGAAGCAGTGTATGGTTTAGGACCCATGTATGGTGTAGGTGTCATTGATGGTTTAGATGTCATGGTAGAAGGTGTAACATGCTGCTTTGGTGGTGCCACCTGTCCTTGGGTGTGAGGTGGCATGTACACAACGGGAGGCGTACCGAGGTCTGCAACCTCTGGATGATCTACATGCAGCATTGGTTGAGGTTGTACACTAACATCACTTGGTGGAGGTTGTCTGGTAGGAGAGAAATCCTTCTGCATTGGACGTCTTGTTGGTGAGGGTTCTTTTCGCATGGGGCGGGTAGGTGACAAGTCCTTTTGGGCACGTCCTTCGGTCCTATGCAAAGCTTCAATTTTGGACGACAGTTTGGTCTTGGCTTGTGTTTTGGTCAAGGTAGGCACCTTATCTGCTGCTTTCTCTTGGCTGTCGTCTGTATGCTGGGCAAACGGATGCCCCTCTTCATCTTCACTCTCCTTTCTGGTGCGCTTTTTCTTCCTTGGAAGAACCAGCATCTCATCGTAGGGTAGGATGTCATCCAGATCAACATCGGTATCAGAGTCCATACCTGGATCAACGCTGGCACTGACATCAGCCCCGTAGGACTCACTGAAGCTCAGAAGGTTTCCAGCTGGAGCATCTATATCAACTGTTATGTCATAAAACATGGTTCACATAAAATAAGGGTGGAACAATGAGAATGAATTAGATTTTTCAAAATGATGTTCAAATTTGTGATGGTGACTTGAAATTACATATATATTTATGTATTTTTTAATGCTTTTTATATGAAAATTAGAGCTCTTCAGATAATTCCACTGTAACCCTATTGTATCACTCAAGTTTTCATTATTGATCACAAAATATAGAAGGCTAACTTAAAATTAGAACAAAACAAAAAAATTGTTCTATTCAATTGACTAAAAAGTACATTTTAACACTTGGCATAATCTTGAAAGTGGTTGCAATATATTTAATTTTGTCTCAGAATGCAAGAAGCAACACTGAATGTCCAGTTTGGAAAAAAGGGTATAACAAATTATTATCATTGCGCTGTAAAATATCATAAAAACTAAAGGTGCAAAATAACTTCAATACCATCATGACTACCCACAAAACCCACAAAACCTTTATTTTCATCACTTTTCAACTGACTGTAAAAAGTGCATTTTCAAAATGTTATAGGGTGCTTTTACTCTCATCTATGCACAACATTTTGTTCATCAAATAATATCGCACATGGGTTTCACAACTCAGCAATCATCAAATTTTGTTCATGTTCACCTGAAGTGCTAGTAGTGTACTCAATCGCACATTTCCCTTAGATCTAATCAATGTGTGATGCATTTGAAGAATCCTACACAGAGACTAGCTTCACTGAGTTCATTACTTGTGATTCTCTCTAAAAAATTACAAATGCAAGAAACATTATCCTACTGCTACTTCATGAACATTAAGATTAGTATTTTTCATTTAACCCTATCCAGGCTAGTCTTATAGTGACTTTAAAAGAACAACATGTAAAATTCCAAGAACAGTGATCGGGTAGGTATTGTTTAAATAAATTGTGAAAATCAGTATTTAGCATTACGCTCCTTTTTTCTCTCCATTTTGTGGTTCTTTTGGATTTAGATATTTCTGGGAAAGACTTGCAAACAAAAAAAGCAATCAAATGGAAGAGGTGCGATGGCTCAGTGGTAGAGCAGTGTACTTGTAACCAGGAGGTCCCAGGTTCAAAACCAAGCCAATGCACTTGTGCCCCTTGTTGAAGGCATAATCCTCATTACAAAGTCCCTCAGAGAAGACTTAAAGCTGTCAGTCCCCTGGTTTTTTTTTACTTAAAAGCATATACATGCATTCTTAGCAGTCAGGTAAAACAATGATCAAACAAATATGAATTTGAGTAATTGTTGTACCGTCACATTTTTGGAAAGAAAACTGTGCTACTTCAACAGAAGCCTGGATAGAATTAGGAAAAAAAGTACAAACATGTAAATTTAAAGACAAAGTGACAAAGCTAACATTACGATATGATAAAAACTTGGTACTTACACATGCTAGTAGGAAAACGGCACGCTGGGTGTTGTTAAGTCCACGACAGGTGTGAGGGGGTGATGAACAGTTGATGCAACGGCGGGCTCATGCACACACGGGCAGTGCATTCAAGGTATTGCATGCTTTTGTAATCAATTCCATGCAAAGAGCTAACACTATCTACAGTGTTTATGAATTTATCATTTAATTTATTTATTGAAATCCTATACTTCTACTTTTTTTTTTAATCCTTTTTTTTTTAAACTGTCTTTTATCTTAGGCAGAAGCATTATTATTTATTTATTTTGTCATACACATGCAGTATATGATGTTTCGAGAGAATTATTAATTTAAATATAATTCAATGTCTAACCTGTAGAATTACATCTAATTAATATTCATTTATGGATCATGCTCATTCTGTATTAAATTAATTTTTTTTAACTTCACGTATTTGTTACCGATATCTAAGCCCTAATAACCTCATAACTCGTTTATCAGACGAAAGGGGAGAACCACTTGAGATTTTCTTACAAAACTTAATATTTATCATATTGCTAGCTTTAACTTTTATTCTTGGTAAATGCACAATTTTATATGCAAATCATTCAGAGATATCAAATTTATCTCAAATATAGGAAGAAATATTCCTTTCTTATATTATGTTCACAAACATCTAAACATGACCTTCTTTATCGCCTTAAATAATGTTTTGTTCAAATTATGTATATGTACATTAGTTTTCTGTGAATTTTAAAGTTTGTTTACAATTCAATCACTATCGATTTCTAAAAATTATTAAGCCAATAAGTGTAAATTGGATATGGGATGACTTTCTAGACTTAATCATCAATGAACCTTCTCTGACTAATGATTAAAAAGCAACAAAGACATGCTAAAAATAAACATGAACATCACATTACAAGTGAATTACAATATCATTCAAGTGTACAGAAAGATGCAGATCTGTAATCTACATGCTCCTTTTAACTTTTCCATGTACTTATGTCTTTCAAAATTTTCAAGGGGTTCAAAAGTGAAATTCCATGCTGTTAAAAGTGAAATAAAGATATAGTGCCCAAAGTTAGATGACATTCACATGTAAACAAAACCTTTTTTTCTTCTTTTTTTTTTCATAACTGAAAATAAAATTTATATAATTCATCATGCACTTATAATTCTGAAGATCTCATGTTACTTTCACAACAATTAGACATACAAGGACATACAGTAACATGTACATGAAGATTATTTTTTCAATGATTCTTTTCAGTTGTTGTTTATAAAGCAGGATTTTTCTTTGAATAAAAACAATATTTCAATGAATGTATGTTTTGAATTGTATTATTTTCGGCAAAAAAACCCATTCTTTTAGTTCTTTTACCACAATTAAACATACAATGACATACATTAACGTGTATCAGAAATGCAGGGGGAGTAGTGTTTTTTATACTTTAAAAAAATAACTTATCTCTGTGATTATATGTCTAAAGCGGTATTTGTTGCAAGTATGATTCTTTTGGTTCTTTCAGCATGAATAAACACACTATGTACAAAGACAAACATGTACATTAACATGTTTTGGACATTTTTTTTCAAGGATTTCTTCCAATGCTTTATGAATGTCGAAAGCAGAAATTGTTTTCTTGGAAAATGATAAAGTGTGAGTGATCACGTGTCATAAATAGTATTTTGTTTCACTAGAATCTTTCTTTCTATTTCTTTGGTTAGAGCTGATTTCTCCAGTATCTATTATATTTTTCTTTCTCTCTTCCTGAGTATTTCTTTTCATTTATCACACCTCAGCTCAGCTCCAAATACTATGTCCAGGTCCATATAAATCACTTCGTCCTTGTTTTTTTCATTACTGTAAATCACAACCGACATCCCATTGAAACATGGGTATTAAATTTAACACTGCTCCAATAGGATGTCGGTGAACTTGTACTTATGGTGGTTTTGTGAAATGTTGCCCAGGGTATTCCTTAGCGCTTAGTGATTGTAATAAGTGCTATATAAAACCTGAGTATTATTATTATTATTATTATTATTATTATAGAACCACAGGCAGTTTGAATGCCCAAATTTTGCTCTTGATCTTGGTCTTTCTGGTCGATGAGTAAATAGGTTGATGAGTGAAAGTTTAACACAGTAAGAACAGAGCCTTCAGGGAAAATTATGTAATTTGCAATTAAACTATGGTGAATTTATGAACTAATAAATCATAATGATAATAATGATAATAATAGTAGGTTCTTGTATAGTGCTTGTGTTTGGCAGACTTGACTCTCCTAGTGCACCACAATTATTACCAAGGCTGCCAGAGCCATTAAAGCGCTTTAGCATCATTTATTCCAGCCAGTATCCGTTAACCTCACCTGGGTCGAGTGTGGCAAGTGTAGATTCATGTCTTGTGTCGTGTAGTACTGTCCCAAAACCCAGTTGATTATAAAATACCCTCATATTTATACCCTGACAAGATGCCCATTTTGAGATACACTTGCAAGCCATGTTCATATCTTTATAATCCTTCCCCATAGAAAGACCAAGTGCATTCATAACCCACTTCCTAGGAAAGACCACCTCTATTATGTTTAAGCCACATACATAGAACTACCAATTAAGTAGTTCATTATTCTGGCAGGCCCATTATGCCTTTGTTTTGGCAGCCCTCATTCATGTCTTTGTCCCTTTGACACAATGTACATTTAACCTACCCTCATATTACTTGTACCCTTCCGTACAAATATTACTCGTTCTGAATTTCTGGAGAGGAGTTTAATTTTGATCACTATTAGATCAAGACCCTCTTTCTAGCTGGATCTCTCTTCATTTTGTGTTTTACATACCGGGTATGTGGAAGTCCATAATGATGTGACTGATTTGATTCTCCAAAGTTTGGAGATAATAAATACACTCATATGACTCCTTTATTCATGTACCTCTCGATATTGCAATAACTATCAAATACACCGATCTCACACGCAACACTTGTCAAAAGACGATAGTCTTTCAAACCCTTTACCTTGTGGTTCATTGTCCGGAGACTTATCCAGAAGACCACAACACATTTACATCAAGAACACTATCCTGAACTACGGTAGTATTAAAAGATCACCTGTCTATACAGGTCATCTTGACCGTTTTTCTTGGATTGCCTTATTATTATGTTCATATCTTTAATATCATGTGAAGCTTGGTTTCATTATATTGTGTTTCTTCCTTCAGATGCCCTCATAAAATAAAGTATACATAATCAATGGAATTAAAAATAAAAATGTAGATGGGTACTTTTAGCATCTTTATACGTATCTGAGCAAAACATGCTATAAAATGAATATTGCCCCATGATCGATTTAAACACTTTGCCATACTCTCACTCTAACTCTTCACCTTTTGACGGAATATAGCCTGGAACAAGAGTTACCGGTACCCTAGCGAATGTCAGATTACCATACATACACGTCCATGAATCTTGCACAATCTGTTGAAATTGAACACAATGGGCAATTTCTTCCGTAACCTATGGATTCATTTCCATAGTAAGATTTTTTTTAATTACTCCTTGGAATCAAGTGTAAATGATTCATATTTCAAGATTGTATTTACCTACAGTTTTAGCAATCAAATTTTCAACACTTCAAAATAATGTGAGTTCAGTTTAGTCTCACTCTCTAAAAAAATAAAATAAAATCCAAAGCAAAGGTAGTTTACAAACCTAAGGGGTAGTTCTATGGTAAAGAAGGGGACACCCAGGCTATTCTATAGTTCAATCCAATACCAAATTCCTAAATTGGTTTCAGTGTTTGAAAATTGTGAGGGCAAAGAAGGAAAGAAACCAAGCCAAAAACAAAACCAAACTACACACGACACCCCAAGCTGGAATAAGCTGAGAAACTTTGTAGTCCAGCGGTTTCTCTGATTGTTCTGAATCTGTGAAGCGAAAGAGGTAGAGATGATGAACTCCACGACCCATTCACATGTCAGAGAATATGCATTTTTTATTTACTTGTAAGAAGTTCTGGAGGCTATATCGAGGGGTCAGTGACACAAAGACGTAACTCCATTTTGAGAAAAAGTGGTTTAAAGATAGAGATACACCTGGGCCTTAAGTCTTTGTGTTTCCTGGAAAGCCCACATTTTTCTGAACGTTTTGATATTAAATACTCATTTTGGCAAAATATGTATGTGTAGTTACGTCTTTGTGTCACTGAGCCCTCAACATGTAAAGGTAAAAGTGTTACAGAAAGGGAAATGTTAAAATGAAAAGCAGCAGGAACACTTCCAGAGTTTGGAATATTTCCTTCTGAATATGTGTCTTAATTAAGAAAATACACTGTACCAGTATTATAATACTAATCTATAATAATTTTGTTTACCTAGGGAAGCCCCATTTATAGCTTAAATGCTGTTCTTCCTGAGGACCCTACTTGACCACGATCTCCGGTGAACATTTCAAATCATATTGGGATATGTGCTTATTGGAATCTTCATTTTTGCATTGTATCAAGTATGCTGTGGATGAGTATTTTACTAAATTCCAAATAAAAGCTTTTGGAGAAATTATCTCCTACTCAGTTATGTAATGATTCACAGGGTTTTTTTTTTTTTAAGAATCAAGTATCCTGCTTCAATGTATCTTAAATGTATTCTTGTCGTTTGTATTGTAATTGATTTTTTTTCCATGTATATATATATATATATTCATCTCTTTTTGTGCTCCATCTCTCTTTCTCTTTCTCATTCCTTCTTTTAGTATTTGCATTTTCATCAATAGAAAAAAGAAATACTAAATCATCAGCATTATCACCATGGATGTTATAAACATCATTACAGTCACTTCATCACCATCCAAACAGTAAAAATCATAGCCACCATCATCATCATCACTACCCTGATCATCAAGATCAAAGATCAAATGCATAACCATAAAAAGATTTATCCTCATATCATTGGATACATGTAAACACATTCATCACGATGATTGTCATCTTTGACATCTTGGTTACTTCCATTAATCTTTTGCATCACAAGTATGAGCCTCCTTCTCATTGACACCATAAACATGTTTTTCATCCTCCTCCTCCTCATCATCATCATCATCATCATCATCATCATCATCATCATCATCATCATCATCCACATCATCAACAGCATTACCATCATACCTTCAACTAGCAGCTGAGAACTGCAAGTGACCTGTCCTGCCGGGGTAGAAGCCGTTACCGAAATACGACCCGAGTCGTCCGCAAACACCTGAGGGATGTAGAGCGTGCTGGTCCCATCCGGACCGGTCGAGACCCGCTTGTGGGGCATGCTCTGAATCTCCTTGCCCTCGTGAAACCACTGGACCTCAGGCCGTGGACTCCCGACCACTTTGCATTCAAAGCGGGCAGGGCTACCCTCAGCCACTTCAAGATTCACTATCTTCTTTAAAAACTTAGGGGGAACAGCAAACTCCGCTGCAGACTCAATTTCTTCAACTGGAAAAGGAGGCCAAAGTGAGAAGGAGATAAAAAAAAGAGAGAAGAATCTTTTTAATAGCACATCAGAATTTCGTTTCCAAACCAACCAAAAAGAGTATACAGTTTTTCATTCAGTTCTAGAATTAGAACACTGAATAATTTCCATGTCGTTTGCAATGTGTAGGCTGCAAACTGAATTTAGGAAAAAATATAAATGATAACAGATATATACTGAGATGTGCATGGTTAATTTTGTGTGCAAAGCATCAGCCTGTTTTTAGGGTGCAGGTGCAATTATGCATAATTAACTTCAGCCCCTTCAAGGCAAATTTGGTTTCAATTTGAACGTGAGTGTCTAGTGACCTAATCATAGGAGCGTTTCATACTCCTAATGATACTAATGAAATCAAATTATGAGTCTAAATATGAAAGGAATAAAAAAGAATTTGGGGTAGCAATTTGAGGATGCTGAAAGCGGGAGGATGGGAGCCATATAATATATCAATAGGCCATGGTTTTTCTAATGGGATATATATATAGGTGGTGGGGATATATATATATATAGATATATAGAATTGATGAAGAAATTGAATGCGAAAGTGAGAGCAGCGAAAGGATTATATAGGTGGCAAAAAACAGCCTGCGTTTCCCCCTAAGCTGATCATTCACACAAAACTAGCCATCCAATAATATCAAACAAACATCCATATGGCCCAAAAGTTTACCAACTACTCTTACCTCTGGCAGATTACCAAAGAGAGGTCAAAACTGGTTGAAATCTAAAATGAATTTCAGTCTGGTTTGGTGAATAATTTTAACATGACATAAATTGAACTCTGGCAGAAATGCTCTAGTCTAATAATGAGAAGTTGTTTCTGCCAAAGTTCAAGTTATGTTGGACTCCCATTATTCTCAATGAAAGTCCAGCTATGATCCGATGTCATTGCAGTGAGACCATGTGCTACAAAATGATCCTCTTTACCAAAACCAGGTTAGTTTCTAAAAATGGTGAGTTAGTCTACCATGGTCGTGAGTAATAATATGAAAACCACCATTAATTGATATGTATAAACACAGCACCTATGGAAAAGAAAGGAACAGGTAGCCTTCCTAATATACATGACCTGGGCTCAAATTGGATGTGTATTTGATACTGATGGTGCCGCAAAAATCGCACACAGCATCTCCAAATGCACAGAGTGGAAAACAAAATTGTCCGGAAGCAAAATGTATAGCTCTTTCACACATCATGCTACTGTAGCCTTTAATGCATAAATCAATATTCTTTAATAAAAGGGACATAAAGAAGCTACTACAAAACAAAAGTTCATACCATCTAATGAATAAATAATAGACGCAATCTAATCCTCCACAAATATTTTTAAATAAATTTTGGAACAAAAATAAAATCAAGATTGATTAACTTGTTTGGTTCAGAACGTCTAAAATGAAAGCCATGGCCAGTTAGGCATTGCAAGATCAAATGTACCAATTACATTCCATTTTTGTCCAATTTTGATTTTATAAAGTATAAAGAAAGAAAACAGTAAAATAAACCTTTAAATTTGTATCACTATTGCCATGTCACAAAATTGCACTACCTAAACACACAACAAGGTAATATTCAGCATTAAACTACACCTACACGTAACCCACTATTTTTTTCTAAAGGTAATCACTGCATGTAATAAAGGTCTGGTCAAAAAACTTGACACAAGTACTGTATTTTCAAGCACTGATTTTTCTCTTTAAAAGAGGAAGACATAGGTGTTGTTCATTCAAATTTTGAAGAAAGAAAAAAATGAGTTATCAACAGATGCAGCTATATTGACATAGCTTTCATAGACGAAATGAATCACATTAATGTAAAAAACATGAATTAAACAAATGACAATTTATACATAGATATAAGGAAATGAATATAAGTTCTCAAATTACATAAAAGTATATAGTTGTAAATAAACTGAATTCACTCAAATACCACGTGCTTGCGTCATCTTTCATCTGGAGCCTTCTTATTTCCTCCGTGAGGTTTTTTTCAACTTCCATCAAAAGACCAAACCTTCTACTTCATGATACAACAATATCTGCACAATTTTCTAAATTCAAATTCTCTTCCAATAGAATTGCACCAAATTAAGTCAAAATCAATTTGACAATTTAAAGATGAGCATGCAAGTATCACTACATGGACTGTTCACAAAAATATCTATCCTATCTATTGCACACATCTAAAGATACATTTTTTACTCTGGCAAGGTATATATCCAATGCACTTTATAAAATCTCACCATATTGCCTACTATTAGCGACTGTGATAAAAAATAATGAAATTGTGATAAGGTACATTTAAATTTTTTAATTTTACCAAATTCTTTTGTTTTTATAGGTTTTTTTTACAACATGTTTTATTTATTTTTATATTTTTTTGTATTATCTGAACCGCAAAATAACATAAGGCACAAGCGGTGATACCACTTTTTCTTTTCAGAAAAAAATTGTTTTAAATGAGTCCATTTTCATAGAAAGAAAAGAAAAATACATGCAAATTTTTTTCTTTAAATCACATCTAGATAATATTCAAAATCAAACAGTGCATGAATGCAGCTACTTTTGTAAACAACCCTCATCAAAATTTTAAGAACGAATTTATACATTATGGTTTATGCCTGTCGATGGTACTGAGCATGTTTATGCAAAATTAAACTTTTTACATACATGTACTGCTTGTTTTGGCAGTCAAAATATGTTAAGAGTACTAAGCAGTCTGGCAGTGTAGTACAAATATTTGGAAGAGCTTGGTACATTCTTGTCAAAAGTTATGAATTAAATCATAAATCCCTCAGAAGAGTCTAAAACATTTATTAAGAATGAATGTTGCTTGAGGAAAGTTTTACAACGACAAACTCTGAAGTAGGAATGAGCAAAGGATATGCACAATCATGACACCACAGAGAAAAGTATTAAAGCAATGAAAAGAGCATTTGTCAAATACTTTCAAACAGTTCCAGATTTGTCCAGTTTAATCCTTTTCCATTGCCTTTCCTCAGCCAAGACATTCTCTTTAAATACCTACATTATCTTTCTATGTAGCAATACCACGATTGAAATTAAAGGTGCAAAGAACTCAAGATACTTAAAAAATCTAGTGCAAAAAGTGTAGGTGCAATTAAGAAAGCTAAATTTACTCCTATGGCGTTACGGACAGGAAAATAATCTGAAGCTTCAGTTACTGTTCTTATGTCTCATGATTTGTTTTTCACTTGCTTCCTTTAGAAATTAATGGTTTCTTAGAAAATTTAGTTTAAGATCATTCAGTATGAACACAATAATGTTCTTGACCTAAGTCTCTATCAAACCCCATTTTCAATTTCCTTCTAAGAATGCATTTCGCTTTTCTTCATAGCTTGCTGCTGATGCAACATACGTCAGAAATTTCAACTCTGATGTGCTCATAAAAACATGCATACTAGTCGTGCATTCAAAAAAATATAATGTATCAATACTACTTTGATACTTTCAAAGTAAAAAAAATTTGATTGTATCCTTTCTATTCATACAGGTGTAAGCTATCAATTCTTGTGAGAGCTAAAACATCTTTCTTTAGAAGAAAATGGAAGCGGGGTTTGACAGAGAGTAAATAAACATTTGAATCAAACAACATATCCACAAGCCAATATTGATGAATGGTACGTCACTATAATGTACCTACAAATGCACATAATCTTAAAGATATTTTCTGGTTGATTAATTTGCCGTGCATCCATGAGGTACATTTTTGATCATATTACAATTCATTGACATATTTTCAAGGGTGTTGGGGTCCATCAATTTTATTTGAAAAGCAAAAGGCTTTCTTTGCATTGCTTGCTGACATGCATGACGTCAAGACCTTTATCCTGCCAAAGAAAATAATAATTTATCGATAGATTTTTAAAAATTCTGGTTTAGTTTGTTAAGTCAGCAAACAACAGAAGACAAAAACAGATTGTTTTAGTAGGGATTCCAAAGTATTGTTAGGGCGTACTTGAAGGGATCACTCAACAACCCTACTTCTCATCTGAATTGTGGTATCCATCACAAACTCAAAATATTTTTATCAACCCCTACTTAATGGTTTTATGGCTTTTGAATATGTTGTTAGTTACAATCAAGAGGTAATGAGCAAGAGAAATTTGGTAACAAAATATTTACAACCGTTTGATTATTTCCTCTTCAAAAACATAAACGATCTTAAAGTTTTCAGGAGACAGCTCTTGAAGTACATGATGATATACATGTAGAACAGAAACACCAATCATCATACAACATTTGAACAGTGGCAAACATATTACTCTTGTAACAATATTTCAGTACTAAATTTCTCTTGCTTCATGTACATCGAAAAAAGTTACACACATCACTCCAGTAGATAAATTATAGTAAATACAGTATACACCATTTACATAATGTTCAGTACAGGAGATCAACTATGGGTAATTTAAAAAGATAGTTAGGCTTCCTGAATATTTTTTAATGAGTTCCAATGAAAGATGTTGGTAGTTGTTAGAAATGATAACTATAAACCTATGAAGCCTAAATGTAAATGACCCAAGTATAGGAATGGGGTCAGTATATGATTACAAGTTAAGGCACTAGATTCTATTATATATCAGATATATATGATATCGTGAATGATCAATATAATAATCCTTTAAATATTGCTACTCTGTATTGAAAGATAGTTACAGAAAAAAACAAAGTCCCTTGTTGATTAATATTAAAGAGGTTATACAAGATTGATGAGATTACACAAATATAAAAAGAAAGAATGATTAAGTTGAATCCAAGAAGGTGTTATATAACAGCAGTGTTTGAATTCAAGGTGATAGAATTAGAGAGAGAGTGCCCCTCAGAGTTCTTCAGACTCCCACTCTGACTCACCTTGTACGCTCAGGATTCCGCTGCAGGAGATACGTCCAGCGTTGTTGAAGGCCTCGCAGAGATATTCCCCAGAATCCTCTTGGAACACCTCGTTGATCTGCAGTCGAGCAATGCTATCATCGTAGCTCATGCGGAAGTAGCGCGATGGTTTGATGATGTCTCCATCGTGGTACCAGTTTATTACAGGCGCTTTGAAATGGAGAGAGAGAAAAAGAAAAGTGAAATTACATTATTCACAATGCTCTTTAGTCTCTTTACTAGGGCATGTAATGGATTTTTTAAATAAATGAAATTTAAAAAGTTTTGAAGACAATGCACCGCATATACAAACTATTAGCATTAATTTCATTAAATTTTAAAATTTTACACTATTATAATACTCAGGAGAGCAGAAATAAATATTTCTCTCGAGTATTGGTACTTTTAGAGCAGCTGACATTCTGGTATACAAAAGAAGTTTAAAATTGATCAATTTTCCTGAATCGGTAAAAAGGCAAGATAAACAGCTGTAAAAGACACACGTCTTTGAATGCCCTATAGTAACTGGAATGACTTTCTTGACCCTGACTCAGCATTTGTAATAAACACAAACAATGGAAGCCCTAGCAGTACAGTCAACAAATATACAAAATATACTTGTAGACACGTAACCAATGTAATTTAGCATCTAGAGACTATGTTTCCTAACACCACACACACACATGTACCACCCATCACCTAATAATGAGTGCAAGTAGACACAGGACAAACTCAATCACTCTGTTCCATTATACTATACTCACGTGGTGATCCAACGACTTCACAAGAGAGTTCCACAGGGCTTCCATCGGGCACCATGCAGTCGGTGAGCACGCTCCTGAACTCAGGCAGCTTGGCATGTCCAATAGGCTGCACCTCGGGGTGGTGATGGGGCGGGGCTCCGTACTGAGGCTCAAAGTCATCTGGCTTGTCACCTGATCAATGCAAGGACACAACAAGACACTCTTTAACCATCTTCTGTGCAGTTGGTTGAAAATGTCACTCAAGAATGCGAGTACTCAACAATGCGTTTGGATTAAAGATGGCCTAGATTTTCTTCCAGAAATAGAAACAGTCGCCTCTTTTATATAGTTTGTATTCATATTGTGCCCAATGACTCAAAGTCACTTCAGGATCTTAAATGGAAATTTCACTCTTAAAAGAAGTTACCTTATGGCAATTGTCAAAGAAGGTGGTGGCTAAAAAATAATCATGACCAAACAAACAAAAGATAAATGCTTATCCATATTAATACATTTTTTATACAAATCTGATTGGGCACCAGGGCCACATTTTTGGCAAGAGAGGAAAGGACATCAGTCCCGCTCTCAAGGGGGAGTATATTATCTATCACTTCATTATTTTCTAAACTGCAGATCAAAGAAACCAGAAAGACACGAAAGTCAAAATGAAAGCGAGAACAATTAAGTACCCTACCTTCAATCTGGATCTTGAAGCAGTGTGTCTTCTTGCCGCTAGGGGCAACGATCTCGATGGTGTAGTTTCCTGCATCCTCTGGCTGACATTCCAGGATCAGCAGCGTGTGGACATCTTCATCCTGCAGGATTTTCATTCTGGGCACATTGGTCAAAAGACGACCATCCTAAGGTTGAAGGAAAAAATGTACTACATAGTTAAAAGTATATAGTGCGTGACCAACGGAGCATTATGCGTAAACGATCTCAATATATGTTATATGTTTTTTGTGGACATTCTGAATTAAAATGTCTGTGCTCGTAACATTATAAAACACATGAATTGATAACTACATTTACCGCATTTAAGTCATGCTCGTAGGATTAATCCCCTGTGTCTCAATGTTGTATTTGCCATTTACCAGACATGTGTCCAAGGTAAAATTGCCACTAAATCAAAATAAACTTTCCCAAACACTCTGCTGGCAGCGAAATGGCTATAACCCAATATGAAAGGAAAAGAGTTAATGGCTTCAAATAGATAATTTAGGGGCAGCAAACTTGGCCACAAACAAAATATCCAGCAATGCTCTAACACAAAAAAATAACCACTTAATAATTTACTGATTTTTCAACCCAACTGACCTTTGACCAGATGACCTTTGGAACAGGGAATCCTGCGACACGACAGGACAGTCTGACCGGTTCTCCTGGTTCTCCAACCGTCATGGGTGGTGGGGCGATGAGAAAACTTGGTGCCTCCTGTGTTGGTTGTATCGTCATCTGGGTTGTCTGCATCGGCTGCTGATATTCTACAAGTGAGAATTATGGTTGCATAAACATGTCAACATTAAGAAGTGATGATTCCTTGAGATACCTTTCAAATCATAACATAAAAACTAGGAACTATACTATTTACGATAACCCAAACTGGAGAGTAGTATCAGTAAGGCAAGAAATGGCAAATAACAGTATTCAGGTAAGTGTATAAACATTACTAGGAACATCACATTTTTTCAAAAATTCCTTCTTTTCAATTTTCAATTCCAAGTAAAAAAAATGATTTTAAATTGTTTAAGAAACCATTTCATTCATGTGAGATAATTTCTTCATGATTTAATATCAAACTTACCACTACATATCTCTAAATGTGTCAATGATCATCCTGAGTATTAATACCTGATTGCACTTTTCTACATTCACTAGCAGCGTATTTGTTAACAAGTTTAGTATATACATGTAAGACCTCCATTGTTGCAATAAATCAACTACATTTCTATGTATTTTTAGAACTCTTCTATCCAGCTGAATAATAAACATACTATTGACTAAATTGCAATTTTTCTTTTAAAAATATTAATAGGAATCATTAGTCCAACCAGAAATCCTTAAAGGTGGCATTATTTGTGATAGAAAGGAAATAGAGATAAGGGAGCGCAGCATTGTGAAATCAAGATAGTTTGTGAAAGATATATTCTAAAAATTAAACAGAGGTGAGGTATTATATCTTGTATGAATGAAACACACTTTTTTCTTTGGCATTGTGCAGTTGCTTCTTTCATGAACCATAATGTAATGAAACTTTCTACTTCAAGAATGTTCTACTGATACCAAATGTAGAGACTTGATGGAAAACAATGAACCGTAAGATGTATTTATGAGTTCACAACGCAACCTACGATCTGTAGATGATGAACGATGACATTTTCTTGCCAGCGCATGACAAAGATTTGTTAAATGTCTGCAAGATGTTTGATGACACACAACAATATTATGGCTTATCACCTTTTGATCATTTACATACAAATCAACATTTCTGGCCACTGTTACTTCCACATCCACATTTGTGTATACATGAGGATATTTACTAACAATAAAAGTAGTCAAATTAAACCATGATACATGTAAAAAACAATTACAAAGCCAATATCAACAAACTATAAAAACAGTTACAGTGAAAATTGCTTTATCCCAAACCAACAGTCAAAAGGTAACATCAAAATAAACATTAAATGGAACTACAATATGCAACATCAGCTTTAGGCACATTTCATAAACATGGCAGAGAACATTTATATTTAGAATATATGTTGAAAATGAATTTCTAGATGAAACACATATCTTTGAAAAAAAGCTTCGAGCTATTCAAGAAATAGCATTTGTATTCCTGTAAATTTATTTCCAATATATCAGCAAGATATTAATGTATTAATCAAATACTATTCAAATATCATAATATTATTATTAAAATTCTTGAAATCTCAAAGCTGTATAGTGTATAATTAGAAAAATAGTTGTATAATTCATATGACTGTATATAAAAGATAAAATGATATAAAGGGATACGTGACCTTGAAAAACTTTAATTAGGTGTACATGTATATATATGGAAAATTCTGAACCTTGATGATAAAAATTGAATGATATGATCTTACAAATAGTATGAAAAACAAAAGAATTGATGCTTGAAACATGTGTCAGAGAAAAATAAATATACAGTTTAAAGTCTAAACTAAAGAATTCTTTCCAGTCAATCTATCCCGACTTCAACAAAGATCATTTTAAAAATGCATGCAATTTTTGGCAGCCTTTCAATATATTAGCCCCAAAAAATTGAATTATCTCACATCAAATTCACCAAGCATCTGCTACTTATCAAATGTATGTGTACTACCTATTCTTTCTTCCCATTGGAATCTGATCTACCAAAACATATGACTTGCAACATTTCTGCATTACTTTAAAAGCAATTTTTGTATTACAAAAGTTCTTTTTATTTTATTAGAATAGAGCAGTTGGAGAATTGCCTAGTAAGAAACATTATGTAGATGTATTAAGAAGGAAAACATAACAAATCAATCACATAGCAAGATTCAGATGAAATCAGACAGTATACAGATATTAACTGCCTAGTGGGGCAATATAAGATTTGAGATCCTCGAGGGGAGTTATATTTTTGTTGAGGGCATTATATTGAGAAAAAACATAGTATTCAGAGACAAAAAAATATAACACCCCAGGGGAAATGAAATTTCATATTGTTCCAGAAGGAACTAGTATCACAGACAAGAATATAAAGTGAGGTTATCATTGAAATGTAGAAAGAAAAAGACATGGTTATGAGATGCAATATGGAAACTAGATGTGAGTATTCTGCAACCTAATTATGGTCAGGATTGTGGTCAAATGGCAGAGTTTGAGCTAGAGATACTTGAAGAGAAGATGAAGCTAATGCGACTAGTTTTCAGAGAAGGTTTTTAATATTGTAGAGAAATGCATGTAGATTGTACCTTCCACTGTCAACAATGCTGTTGAAGCAGCAACCCCAAGATCATTCTTGACCTGGACCTCAAACATGCTGTTGTCGTCAGGTGTGGTGTTTGGCACCGTCATGGAACTGTAGTCATCGCTCACCAAGATCTCACAGTCCTCAGAATCTTCCAGATCATACCCATCTTGGTACCATTTCACAGAGAATGGTGGGATTCCTGTGAACTCTACATTGAAGGTGATGGTCTGGCCCTGCTTGCACTTGATGTCTTTGAGACGTTGCTGGAAGATTGGTGACCCAGTCGGGTTCAGAGCCTTTTTCTGGGTATGTGAGATCCTTCGTGTTAGCATCTTCTCCTTTGCTTTCTCCACCTCCTCTTCTTCACTTTCCCCTGTTGAACTTTCGCTGACATCCTTCTTTTGTGCCATGACTTCAATTTCAACTTGTGGCTTTATGGGATCAAATTGTGAGGACTGCACAGGATCTGCCTTTGCATGAATGATCGATTTCTTTCCAAAGGGTGAGCCTACAAGGCGTGGTAAGGTCTCATCTTCAACATCAAAGAAGCTTTTACTCAAAGGTTGCTTTTCTTCATCATTAGATTTGATGTCAAAATTGACATCAAAGGCAACTGCATCATTCTCAATAGTTTGTTCCGACTGTTGCTGTGGTAATGCTTCAACCGGGGCAACCCTTTCTTCCCTGACCTCGTCTTCAACAAGGCCTTTCGGTGCAACTCCTAAAACGACCTCAAAACTGACATCCTCTGTAGAACTTGCAAGTGCTCTTTCTGGCTCAGCCTCCTGATTGTCCTCATGCTGATGCAACACCAACCCTGCCCTGGATGTGTTTGTT
Organism: Hemicentrotus pulcherrimus; assembly: GCA_003118195.1. Taxonomy (NCBI): domain Eukaryota; kingdom Metazoa; phylum Echinodermata; class Echinoidea; order Camarodonta; family Strongylocentrotidae; genus Hemicentrotus; species Hemicentrotus pulcherrimus. Next base: position 96,859 of record BEXV01000387.1, read on the forward strand.
TCTTCATCGCTACTGGTAGATGATGATGACGATGAGGGAGATGATGAAAATGAGGAAGAAGATGATATTATCTGTTCCCCCTTGGTGTCTTGGACTTTTGGTTTCAGTTTCTTGGTCATTAATTTGGTTTTTGGTACCTCATGTTCATATTCTGATGATGAGTTGGAGGATGCCATTTGTCCATTCTTCCCATTTCCATCTGAAAGCTTTGTATTTAACTTAATATGCAAGGGCGTATAGTGTCGATCATCCGCCCTTGTTGGTGAAACCTGTGGAAAGTCCGAGTCAGACGAGTCAGATGAGTGAGATGATGAAGAACTCCTTGGTAATGGAAGACGTTCATCAGTTGATGGAGATCTCCTTGGGGATGGTAGACGTTCATCTGCTGGTTTGTCCTCTTTCAGGTGTGATGATTTCCGTCTCAGAAGAGCAATGGTAGCAGAATAGGAATACCGCTCAGACCCTGGCTCCGAGACTACTGAATCGGATGATGACGACCTTGAAGAGTGTTTGTCAGAGTGCTCCTGTTCAAAGGAGTCTGTTGATATTGGCAAAGCTCTGTCAAGTTTTTCATCTTGAATAGGAGGTTTCTCGAGCATGACTTCCACAATGGATGGTTTGCTCTCTCCTCCCTCTGCTACAAAATCTTTAGCCTTGGGCTCTACATGTGATTCTCCCAAATCTGATTCTTCAGAGTCTGATGAAGAACTAGATGATGATGATGATGATGATGAGCTTGACGATTCCTTGAGTTTCTCAGATTGTCTTTGCTTCAAGGTGCCGGCAAGTACTGGCAAAGCCCTGTCAAATTTATCATCTTGAATTGGTGGTTTCTCCAGCATCACTTCAGCAATATATGGCTCAATCTGATCTTTGTCTGCAACATTGTCTTCAGTCATGAGTAATGCATTTGATTCTTCCGAATCTGATGAGGAACTAGAAGAGAATGAGGAAGAACTTGAAGGCTTCTTGTGCACATCAAGTGGTCCTTGTACACAGGAACTGCTTCCTACTGGCAATGTTCTGTCAAGTTTATCGTCTTCGATAGGTGGATTCTCCAGCATAACATCAACAATATATGGCTCACTCCTTTCTCTGTCAGGTACATTGTCTTTATAGATAAGTTGTGCATAAGAAACTTCTGAATCTGAGGAACTACATGATGATGAAGGTGAACTGGAGAGATCTTTGAATATGTCCGAGTCTTCTGGTCCAAGAGACCTGCCCGTTACTGGCAATGCTCGGTCAAATTTATCGTCTTCAATTGGTGGTTTCTCTAGCATGAGTTCAACACTGTATGGCCCATTCCTGTCCTCTCTGTCAGTTCCTTCACCCTCAGTGATTGGCATTGAAACTGAAGATGTAAAGAGGTCCCTGCTTCCAGGGACATCTGCCTCCCTCCGAGGAGTCTCCAACATGACTTTAACATTGACTGTTTGGTCCCGATTGATAGGAGTACTTCTTCCCTCTCCCTCTGAATCATCATAACCATCATCTGAAGCTGAAGCAGTTTTGGTGTCACTACTATACTCAAAGCTACGTCTTGGTTGGGGACGTGAAAAAACAACCTCTTCTCTCAATGGTTTGACCTCCTCCCGTGTAATGGGAATCAGATAATCCCCATTGCCTTGGCTGGCACGTCCCGGCCGATTCTGTTGCCTTGGTTGAACTTCCTCTTCAAGGGCTTCAATCTCAAGAGCTGGAAGGTAGTCTTCTGAAGATACAGGGGTTGAAGTCTCAGAATCGCTATATCTCGCTCCATTCTTTGTATGTCTGTGAACTGGTTGGAAGTACATTGTGCTCCTTGATGGTTCCTGTGGTTCTTCAAGGGCCTGAGTGCTATCAGGAATGGTTGAAGTGGGCAAAGTGTAGTCATTGGTAACACCGTCTGAAGGCACTTGTTCCAGTCTGCTTGACAAGGATAGCTCTTCATAATCACCATCTGAGAGTACTTCAGCAGTAACACTTTCCTCTACGGAAAGCTTACTCTCCCTTCCAGAGAGTTTCAGGTACAAATCAGTGACACTACTCTCGTCACTGTGGACAGATTCTGATGTGACACTTTCATCAACAGGAACCTTGTCCTCTGTATCATGGAGCATCTCAAGATTCACAGGGACACTTCTCACAGGGGTGACAGCATGTGCTTCAACTTTTTCATCAACAGGAAGTTTGAAACCATCCACTCCCTTACTTTCAACCACTAAAGGTGCAATACCCTCATCTTTGGCCAGGTTTCTCTCTGCAAGTGATGGATATCTAATGAAGCTCTCATCCTGAGGCAAGTCAGGTTTCTTTGGTGCTACGCTCCTCAGACTGTCCCTAAAGGACAGTTTGTTTCTGTCTTTTGAGGAATCAAGAGGAGATGGCTTCTCGACAGGTTTAAGCTTCACTGCTAGGGCAGGGCCAGCACTGGCCCTCCTAGGGGTGTCTACATGCTTTCGGGAATGGAGGAAAGGGGCTGCATGCTGGGAACGTCGCTTGAATACCTCCTGTAATTCATTGGGTTTCTCATCTGTTTGAATCAATGGCATGCAATTCAATAATCTCTTGGTTAGTGTTATAATTCCATTCACAAATTCTAGGTATTGAGAAGTGGAATATAATAACATTCTGTTTCTTTACCAGTCACATTATCTATACATTACCAGTACAATCTAATGCTATGTAAAAATAAATTCCATTGTGTGTCTGGTGTTCTGATCATGACAGGCATGTTACATTACAAATACTTTAAATTGAATCACTGCATTACACAAAGACATGCTAGATATTCATGTACAATAAAAGTACACACATGAATGTATGCTGAAATTTTAATTTCTTTTCAATCATTATTTATAATCTCCAATTCCCTGACATTATCCAAATTCCTTCCAACAAAAATTGTATTACAAACACATGTGGAGAGGCTAGGATCAACACAAAAGAAAGACAAGGTATGCTTACGTGGCTTTGCTGGTTGAATCTTCTGTAATCCAGGCATCATTGGCTTGGTCTGGGGAACTTTCTCGTCTGAAAGATACAAAATACACAATATATAGTGCTTTACTAGTGAGATCAAAATATCACAATTCCAATATGATTTTTCTCTCCCTATTTTTTCCTGTAAAATATTACTCAATTTCCTCTTCAAATTACTAATAACCTGATGACATTCCTACCTATATGTACATATTCATGAAAGTTGTTAGAGCAAAATCAGACTCTGAAACATAACTTTAACTGACAATCATTGTATTCACTTGTGAGAAAATGCTTTTGAGGTCTCCTAAACACTAAATTATTATCATATACAGCATGTTTCTTTTTGTATGAATGTCTTGAGTCACTACGATCAAATTCTAATCTGATACATATGTCCAATTCACTCTCTAACATAAAACAATTTTTAAAATTAAGGCTTTCTTGAAAAAAAATTATACACTTCTACTAAAGTTCAAATTGCTACAAGTATTAACTTACAAGAGCACCAAGATGTATAGAATACAAACATGAACAACAACATAAATCTAAACATTTCTCTTTGTATGAAATGTTACCTTTAGGTCTTGGCTTCAGTAGTGGGAGTGAGGCTTCCTTTGGTTTGACTTCTAGTTTTGTCTTGAACTCTACCATACCCAGTTTGTTGCGAGCGACCAATCGGATGACTCCAGAGTCGGCAACACGGGCCTTGAAGATCTCCATGTAGTGTATACCATCAAACCAAGACCTCATGCGAGCCCCTTGCTGGAAGGGTCAAGATAAGTGATGAAAAAAGGTGATGAGGTCATTGCCCTGATCAGCACCATTTCAAGCTTCAGCGTTATTGATACATTATAATTTATCAATGTAGGCATCGACACATCAATCAGCATCGACACAATTATCATCATCCTTATCATCACAATGCTCACCATTATCATCATTTTAGTCACCATTATCATCATCATTACCATCGTTTTCATCATCATTATCATCAGCATCATTATCATCATCACTAACATCATCACTGTAATCACCTTAATCACCACCATCATCGTTATCATCAACACCATCATCATCAACATAAACATTAACATTATCATCACATTCTCCATCATCATCACCACCAGTTATGATCCCCATGACAAAACCTTACCCCAAAGACCTGCAGATCCTCTCTAAACCAGGACACTCTTGGTACCGGTACTCCTGAGATCCGGCATGAGAAACGTGCACTCTCGCCTTCCAAAACGCTCACCGGCTCCGGAACCGTCACCAATTCTGGGCGACAGAACTCTTCCGAAGGGAATTTGCTATCATCTGGAAAGTCACCCCTACAAGATATTGGTCAATCATAAAACAAGATGAGTTGTAATGCCAGTCACATTCTGTAATGTGAATTATACCTACATATATGCCATAACCTCACTTGGCATCAAGCATCTTTAAAGATGCATACACAAGAATAGATCAACATTATTTACTTCTTGAAAGGCTTTTAATTTTCCTGACAAGTTCAACAATTTCTATGAATGAATTCTACAAAGTTACCATGAGAGCTCTCCATATTAAACAAAGCCATTTCAGTGGCTGGCAGCAGGAAGGCCATGCGAGATAAGAATAGTCAATGGTTGCCTTCTTGTGAGTAGCTAATGATTTGCTATAACTTGCTATAACTTTGTACAGTCAAACCTGCTATAGTGACCACCTGTCTACAAAGACCACTTGTCTACAAAGGCCACTTTTTGTGTTTCCCTTGGGCGGTCACTATAGACAGGTTTGACTGTACTTGCAAAATGAAAAAGATGGCACTATGACATAATTACACCTAATGAACTTACGCTGAGAGGTATTCATCAAACTTGATAGTTTTCTCAATCCCTCTCATCTCTTCAGGTAGTTGGGTGTCCAGAATAAGTGACTGTTCAGCTGCAGAGACAACCAACAAAAGACAGGTGTTAATTGATGTACAAAAAGTGTGAGGAAATGCAAAAAAACGACAAGACACCAACAACTGAAAGATGAAGAGAATTTGTATTAATAGTAAGAGAATTAACCTCAGAAAACTTTGTAAAGGAATATCACACCTCCTTAAAGCTTAGACTGTTCCTCTCTTATCCTCTCTATATCTTGATAAAGCTTAATAAATCCCACTTTTTCCAGTTTCCAAAAGTCCATCCTCTCCCACTTTGTTTTACTCTAAATTTACTACTTTTCAATTCCCTACCATCGCAAGTCAGCGTTCCGGTTGTCTCAGTTTGTCCATACTTGTTGGTTGCTCGGCACGTTACGGTACCAGCGTCTTCTGGGTAGACACCTTTGATGTCCAGGCTGCAGATTCCAAACTCGTATTTGGTTTGTACTCTTGATCCTAAAAAGACCATACAAGAAGTGTGAGCCATTACAAAAAAATACAAATCATGGCAATTTAGAAGCATAAAGGATGTGATCACAAGATTTTGTGAAAACCGAACCATGTGAGAACCATTAATCAAATAATGTACAAGTTAGCCTGAATCCGATGAGCGGGGTAATAATATATATATCTGTTAAGTGCTTTGAGAGGGCCTTCGGTCCTGAAAAGCGCTATATAAGAACTAGCTATTATTTTTATTATTATTGTTATATCGTTCAGCTAAGAGAACTATATCTTTAGACTTGATTTAGTTACTTCTTAAGGCCCCTCTGCACTAGTTTGGCCAGGAGGGATTCAACCTCCCTGCATGGTCACTGACAGTTGGTTATTTCATCAAATCAGCTCTCAATTAACATAAGAAAAAGGGGACCATAGGGACCAATGAACACTGATTAGGGACCATAGGGACCAATGATCACTGATTAGGGACCATAGGGACCAATGATCACTGATTAGGCATTGTTTGCTGTATGGAAGGCGCAAGTAGCTAATAGTAGTGCAGTGGGGCTTAAGTCATTATAAAAGATAGCCTTTTTGTAATATGTCCGACAAAGCAGACAATATCAAACTTGTACTTTATTAGTTGACCAAACAAAGTCCACATCTTGCAAGAGTAAAATTTGTAAAAAAAGGCAAGAGCTGTAAACATTCTGCTGACACGGAGGTAGTCTCCTATACAAGCAATTCAACTCACCAATGAAGAGTGGAGTGTTGTTCTTCAACCACTCTACCCTCATGGTGGGGTCTCCGGCAGGCTGAAGGCGGCAGGCAAAGTGTGCACTGGAGCCCTCCTTCTTCTTTAGGTTGTTGTTGAGTGGGACGACAAACTCCGGCTTGATGCTTGGTTTCTTCTCACCGTCTTGCGTTCCATCGTACTGTGTTACATAGCTTGGGATATCTTCTTTCTCAGGGGCTGGGGGAGGTTTTTTACTGCAGAAGAGGTGAGAAATTAATTTAATGTTAAAAACAGAAATCATATACTTAATTGGGTTATTTTTTCAATTCTGATGTATTTTTATCATTCTCTTTAATAGCTCCCATGCATACATTTCTATCGCATAGTAAGTACAGAACCAAATACATGTATCAGAGCACTGCATGAGTCATACATTGGATTTCAATCTTCTTTGTGTAAATTTGATGAAGCAGTTCACATGGAAATATTTCACATTTACCCCAAATTCTACAAGTTCATTAAGAGATTATAATAGTCTATAAATACAGCTACTTCTGTCATTAAAAAAAAAAATCCAACCTTATTTTACTCAAGTGGAGAAGGGTTCTATAAACACAGTGCTATGTCAATTTCAAAGATCTTTCAAAACATTTTTCTGTTGCTTTAACTAAATGTATGTGAATTCATCAATGTATATATAAATATACTGTACACTGTATATCATAAATTACTTGAAAGAGGAAGGGTGCTGGAAGTATGCTTAAAGCCTGCCTGTACTAGTTTGGCAAGAGGGGATTAGAACACCCTGCAAGGCCTCTGAAAGGTGGTTATCTCGTAACAGCTCTCAATTAAAATAAGAAAAAGGGGATCATGGGGAACCAACAAGCACCGATTAGGCATTGTTTGCTATATAGAGGGCGCAAGTAGCTATAAGTAGTGCAGTGGGGTTTAAATGGAGTGAGTAACAAATGGTTGTGTGCATCACTTCAGAGTGCTCTTATCCTCACATGTTTATGGGGTGTCAGGGATGTGCTTAAAAAGTGGTAAATACATAGTCCCTGTATACTTTCTATTTGACATTACTTGAACAGAATTTTTATTTATATGATTATCTATATAGCATTACACAATTAAATACTTAAACACAAATGTATTAAAAGGTGTCTCACTGCCATATGCTGAACATAAGCAACTGTGTAAGGGTTCCTTTTTCTTTTCTCCTCTCATTTTCTTTGAGCTTTGATTATGCCAAATTATCTTTCTCAACAAAATTTTGTACAGATAAAGTTCTCCAAATCCTGATCATAAGCCTTACCTTTTACAAAAGTTAGATCCAGGATGCATGTAGATAACCATACACAAGATATTTTGTGGGTTGACTACACATTTGCACATAGATTGGGGGTAAACTGCAATCTTAATTGTTTTACGACATTATTACATGTTTGGTAATATTTAGTTCAATCACAAGGGGAAGCCTTTACTACACATCAACATAGAACCATATAAAATATAATCATTAAAATGTTAAGTTTAACTATACAAATACATGTAACTATAAAAAGAGACATGTACTCAGATATTTCAAGGTGGGTGAGATATCAACATCAAGCCAAATGTGTCACAGGAGTAATTACTCTATTAATCTTTTTAAAGCATTTGGCTTTGCGTTTCCGATAAAAATGGTTAGCATTTTCATAAATACTGGTATTAAAATTTGAAATTGAATCCGGTGTGATCAAATATGCATAAGTTCAATAGATTAAGTTTTAGTAAAACGGACCTTGATAATATTCAAACACCTGTTTGGAATTAGCACCCAACTTGAAATGTACATGAAAGTTAAAAATGGAGGGGTAAATCGGTGCTGCGTGTTACACACTTGACATTTTTTACCCTTGACTGATCATGTATTCGAGCCTGCTGTGGGTTAATAAAAATCATAAATATGAAGCTACAAATTAAAATATAATCTCTAGTTTACACAAAACTAATAATGAGTACACCTGCTAAATACAGAACACAAACAACTCCAAAAGCCACTCATCAATCAAACCCAAGTATGTTTTAGGCAAATTTATTATTTACAAAGTATAATTTTCTGTTTAAAAATTAAAACTCTTCAAGAACCAACAAATATGCTGTTTATCAAATATTACAGCTGCATGAAATTTCAAGCCATGATCTTTATCTACCACACATGTAGCTATAAATAAATTCATATCCACCTGTAAATCAATAAGTTCAAACTAAAGGGATTATACAAACGAGGACACTGTTTACCTGTAATAGATAGCATACTCCTCCCTGCATCCACACAAACATGCACAACATTCAAGAGAAAAGTTTCTACTGAATTATCAGAAAAATATACTATGGTTCATATTATATCCATCCTATGAAAGAAATGTCCTCTGTATCAAATCCCCAATAATATGATAAGCTTAGTGGAACAATTTTTTACTGAAAAATGGTTGCTTATCTTTTATTAATATTTTGCATAGTATCAAATCCCCACGCAAACCTTAACAATATTTTTCTAAGATTTATATAATAATGTGTTAACAAATAAATTAAACAAGTCTGTATCTGAATTGAATTATGTTGTTTCACAAAATTACATTTTTGCTCCAGCAGTGCATACTCTGAGAAAGGTGTACATCACCATCCAAATAGGCAATGTTCTTTTCAAAATGTAAATCATAGTTAACCAAATAAAACGTCTCATTTCAGCTCTACAGTAGGTTAATCAAATTCATTGATAATGACCTAGCTAATTTTAAACTTATACCAATAAGCCTTCAGGAAATGTGTGCAACAATGCTTAAACTTATAAGCATATTTTACAGAAGATTCTACCCTCATAGAGGACGAATTTAACAATTTACTTCATTTACTATTCATTGCTAAATTCTTACCTCTGTGTTGGGCGCCTTTGAAAGATGGGAGCTGGCTCATTATCTTTAATCAGTTTGTCATCTGGAGATAAGAGAGAGTAAAATGTGTACATTAATACCAGGGATTCAATTTCATCTTGACAAAATGAAAAGAAATTCCCAATGACGGCACAAAAGTTGCATTAAATGTAAATATCCACCAACGCAACATGCATCGGGGTACACAGATACATGTCTGTCCATATCTTACATTGATATCACAAAATTGAAATGGTTCAGTTTTAAATCAAGAGCTTAGATTTGGTTCTGATTCTTGTTATTAATGAAAATGTCAAAATGTAAAACTTACCCTCATATATTATACAGGACACATGTACAATTAGCACTATAACAAACTTTTGATTTTTTTAATTAAAACAATTGTTAACTGCCCTGGAGACCTTCTTGTATCAAATTTGAATTAAAAATTCTGATAAAATTGAGGATTGCTTACATATCACTTGGACTCTACTTCTACAGGAGACGCGTCCAGCCGAGTTGTGTGCTGTGCAGGTGTACCAAGCACTGTCATGACGAGTGACTCTCTCAATGAACAGCTGGCACACTCCGTCCTCACTCATTTGCATTCTAGAGTAAGAAAAACATTGACATCAACAAATAAATATTTAAAAATGATGCAAAGAGAAGATGTGGAATGATAGCAAATTTTGCAATTGAGAGCTACGTACAATCAATTGATTACATGATCATAAGCCAAAATTTGTGTTATGATGATCAGGGGTTCATTTCACTAATTACTAATAGAAAAAAAAATTCTTTTCATGCCTTACATATCAATATAGAATGAGAGAAGATTTAGCATTGAACACCTTGATATTCAGAATAAAAATTAATAGCACATGTACTGTACAGTGCTTTGAATTACATGATCATATTATGCGAATCCTCATTTCAAATAACGACCATTTTAAAAATAACCTGTGAAAGCTCTCATTGATTCTTTTTAATTCTATCATCAAAATTATTCCTACATACCTGTAACCGCCGGCGTTAGGCATGATGTGCTTCTGGTCTCGTTGCCAGGAGACATGAGGGGTGGGGCACCCGCTGACCTTACAGGTCAAGGTCACGGATTCGTTCTCTCGCACCGTCTCATTGACAATACGATCGATGAAGGAGGGTGCCACCAGTTGCTTCTTAGCTGCATTTTTGAAATTGGGAAGAGGATGACTTGCAAAATAACAAATATATGAACAATATCTAGCATATTATTACACTAACATGCAGCTCTCTTATTAAAGATAATGTTGCACTTGACCAAGAGCTCCATAAACTAGCAATTGTTTTCATTTCATACTAAGCTGTAGTATGAAATGAAAACACAACAGCATATCAAAAGAGGTGACTCTACAAACTTTACAAACTTTGAAATAATCTCAATTTTCAAAAGAAGTTCTGAATCTCAAATAAAAATATGAATTTTAGATGATTCTAAAAATGAAGACCATGACCTCATCATCCAGTAAAGTACACCAAATCTATGCAGCTGTGCATCTCTGATTATAAATGATAACTTGCACACCAATCAATAATGTTCATGAGGATGGAATCAAGGAGAGAAACCATTAGCACTTTTTCGGCTCCGGTTGACTAATTGAACAAATAGAAGATTGCCACAGTCAACTATTGTCACAAGTACAATGTATATGTACAGTATCTTGGCAATTTAAGATTTACATCCGTAAGAGATAGATAGTTGAGTGGAGGAGGAGGACCTCAGACTTACGATCTACATGGAGTTTGACTTGGAACTTGGTCTCTCCTGCCCTGTTGTTAGCGATACAGGTGTACATACCACTATCTTGAGGGCGGGCGTGGCTTATCATGAGGGCATGCTCACCCCCCTCATTCACCAGTACCTGTATTGTTTAAAAAGATAGAAATACAGTTAAAATCATCAGGAAGACAAGGAAAGCCTTTATCAGCATTATGTCATTTTGAGCTGGTTCATTCAATATGGGTTTAAGAGAAACAAATTTGTGGTTATAAAAATGATGGTCTTTCTATGCAAGTGCAACTAAAAAGGTTTTAATGTATTTATTTTACTTCTATACCTGTTTCTTCAGTCTGTTACATAAGAAGTATGGCACGAAACAAGTATCGGATCATTACATCAACAATCTCACTGGTTTGTTATGATTAAGTTATTTGCTGAATTCATCAAAATTATGGCAAGGCTTGGGGCGAATAATAATAACGAACAAACAGTGATAAATACAAACAATGCGATTAATCTATGAGTATACTGCTCAGAAAAAGTACTACATGTATATACACGTAAAACATAAGTAAACATATGATGACAAAATTGACAGGGGACTCACCCTATGGTTGGCATCTGGGTAGACAGGCATCTCGTTCCTGTACCAGACAAGATCTGGAGGGGGTCGACCAGTGACCCTGCAGTTGAACCTAGCCAGTTTGCCTTCCTTCACTTCAAGGTCACTGGGGATGACCTTGAAGGTAGGTTTGTAGTGCTTTTCTCTCACCTCACCAGGTTGCCTCTCACGATCAGGGAGGTGGTACTCCTCGGCATCCCTATGATGGAAACAATTGCAACGATAAGATAGGAATGAGAGAGGAAGAACTTTTTTCCTTAAATATATTTCATTTAGGCTAGAACATTTTCTTAAATTTGGAATCTTCTGTATCAATGAACATGTTCAAATTGATTCAGATCACATTTCCATTTAAGCAACTCTCCCAGGGCTAACTTTCTGCTTTCAGTCGTTGTACATCACAAATTACTGTTAAGGAAATAGTTTGCACCTTCATGCCACTTATTTCTTATTTGTCTTTCTTTAGAAGAGTGGATAGCCCATTTAATGCCATTGAGATTTATAACCATTGTCATAAATTAACTTTCAATAGCTTACTTAAGACTTGTTGAGCTTTGTTTTATTTTTAGAAGAGGCATAAAATATTTTACATGAGACTAAACTTCACATTGCATGATGTATCTGCTTTAGTGTTGGTAAGAAGAAATATATTAAACCATCCCTAGTCAAAACCCATTGTTGAACACATAAATTTCTGGGGCAGGATTAGCAGCCTATGGCATGGGAGGGGTTAAGGACAACATAAGACCTTAAAATGATAAGCATGTATGAAATGAATATTTTTTATTTTCACAGGACAAATAAGACTAAACGTAAGGTAGTGTATACTCACATGTGGACACGAGCACCAAGGGCACCTTTCATATGACTGACCTCATCCGAACCTTGCCTCTGAACCTTGATCAGACCGGTATTGACTGCCTTGCCAAACTGGTTCCAGGCAAAGACAGTGTAAGCACCCTTATCTTCAGGTAGGATGGGGTCGATGCGGAATTGAGAGAAGCCTTCCATGTAGGAGAGGTCGTAGCGAGTTGACTTTGGAACAGGGTAGCCATCCTTGAACCACTGGATCTGTGTTTGAAGAAAAGATTCATTTTGATGCAGTACGTGTGCATGGTGTGATTCACCAAAGGGGCATATATGAGAATATCTTTCATAAAACGAAAAGAAAAGAAGTACCAGTAACTGGAGGCATTTTTTTTCTTCCAAAAAAAGGAAATCAGTTTCAACGACACAGAATAATACCAGACACAACAAATGTTTGGGAATAGCTTTAAGTGGGCTGCAAAGAGTTGTAAAAGATATCATTATATAAAACTACCTATTATAGATTTAACATTCGTATAGATCAATAAAAATCTGAGAATATAAAAACCTTATCTACCCAGAATAAATCATATTGTCAAAATATGTTAATGAAAAGAGTATAATTTGTTTTCTTCAAACTTAATGGACAACCCCCCGAGTATTAACCCTATCTAGCCAGGGGGGGGGGGCACCCCCCTCAACATTTTTTGCGATAATTTTTTAACGCAAAAAAATCTTGCACTGAAATTTTGTGACTTTTTTCTTTTGAGTCTTGCGCATCTTTAAAAAAAGAAAAAATTGAAAATCGGACCTACCGTTACAAAGCCACGTGACCTTTGTCTTTGCATGTCAGCCCCAAAATCGCTCATTTTTGTGATTTGTGTACAAAACATATGGAAATCTCATTTTTCAAATAAAGAGATAAAACATTGGTTATTTGGTCTTGTTTATAGTTTAGGTGTTTATTTTTGGGGTCAAAATAGTTGAATTATAGTCGGAAATGAAATATAACAACAAAAACAATAAAAAACAT